>JASTWK010000645.1:0-100343 GCA_030770225.1 Temnothorax unifasciatus | reverse complement strand
TGGAGTCTTGTATCTTACATGCATCCTGCAGAGTGATCGTGGAAGCCTTAACCTGATCGTTTCGTTCGATATCTCCGTGTTATCGTCGAATTCTTTTGCGGCAAATCGCGTGAATGACTATATACGCGCTGCACCGAGGGGTGTCATCGACCGAAATAGATTTTCCAAAAGGTACGGAGCCCCGCGCGAGGTTGGAATTTAAATATCACGCGATACGCAGCACGGTCGATTAGGCGTCGGCGGATAAATCTCACGATCGTGATTAATGTTAACGTTCGACCAATGCCGAGAAACATTCGATTGAAAGCGATTTGAGAGACTTAATCTTGAAAGAATCATCGACCCATTAACGAAATTCAAATGGAGATATCCGTAGTTCCATCCATCTACAGATTCGAGAGTCCAAATATTAAAAATTCGCCAATTCTTAAAGATCCAGGAACCAGCAAAACCCTAAAATATACAGATGTTAACAACGACGACTCTATACTTATTTATAGAGTCCGACCAAAACAATCTTTTTTAATTTCGGCCAAAACTTTCATGGAATCTTAGAAAGGATCCGTATGTATATGCGCGCGCATATACTATACACTTTTTCTTTATAAGTATCATAATTTATTTATTAAAATGAGATATAATTACACATATTATCACAATCCTACTATTCAATCCTATTATTACAATCTGTAGTATGCTATATACTTACTATCCGTAATATCACAATTATACATTTCAATAATAACAACCCAGACAACACACATGTCCTAAATCACATCACAAGACGTCTTTAAGACATCACATCCCGATTTGGGATTTGGGATATGTATTCACTGAGAAAATTTATAAACATAAAATAAAAATATTGTTTAAACAAGTAGTAGTCTTGGGAAAATCTGTGGAAATAAACAGGTTTAACTATATCGCTGAAACTTCTTTTCAATTCGGCCGAAACCCAAACTCCTAACCAGTGAGAATCCGATTTTTTACCAAAACCGAAACCGAATTTTGGTCGGACTCTACTAATTTATTTCGATTCGAGAATCAATTTTCTGACCATCGCCAGATTACCGTGAAAAAACGTGAAAGCGAATTTTCGTGAATCTCTCTGGTGTGATTAACGCGTTTTTCATAAGCCACAATAAAGTTTAGCACAATAAAATTAGTATCCTCGGTGCGACGCGGAAGATATGTGGACGATCGTGTGTTCGCGCGTCGGACTAAAGGTACGTTGATTCGGGCGATTTGCGATCGCTCGGAGCTTTTTTTCACGTGCGATGAAGAAGAAACGCTCCCCTCTGTTCTATCCTCGTTCATCGCTCTGCCTGCCATCAACGCTCTTTTACTTTCCTCCTCTCTCATCCTTCCCCCTTAATCGATTAAGAAAATTGATTCTTTGACCCTGCAGAATCCTCTTTGATCTATTTTCGAGTGTCTCCATCGATAAAATCTCTGTAAATATTATCGTTTAAACTTAGTTTTGTTAATATTTTTCATTTCTCGAGGTATCCGTTTATTAAAAATATAAAGAAGAATGGATACATTTCATCAATCCGTATTCGATACTTGTAATAATTATGTATATTATTACGAGCTACATATATTATAAAAATTCCATATATAAGTAGAAAAATATATACTACCTGCAAGTAAAGTAAAGGCTCCCGCACAATCAAAAATATAAGTAACAAGGACAGATATTAGCGATTAGGAATAAGAAATTAGGAATAAAGCTGGTGTAGCATTGATACATGGCTTCCAATAGGTTAAAATCGATTGCCTGTGTTATTCCCTGTTTCTGTTGCCTGTGTTTTTCATTGTGCATCCAGCAATCTTTATTCCGAATTCCTTAGTTCTAATCGCTAATAACTGTTCCTTGTTCCTTATATTTTCGATTGTGTGCCTTAAATATACTTGTTTTAAGTATTTGATAAGTTTACATATCCACAAATCTATCATAAAGTTATAGTGAGCATCACATTTACTCAAAACATATTCTAGATCTTAGCAAGTTTAATACTTCAAATATAAGAATATTTAACTAATACAAAAATTCGGCTTGCTTAGGGGAGACCGGGGCTAAAACGGGGTAAATCCGTCTAATCAAATATCTTGGAACCTGTATATTGTGCGAACTCGCTATTAACATTGTAAACGCTGATGCTTATGGTACCCATGTGACCAACGGAGTTTCGGCACGTTACCTGCCGTGTTATGATTTTTACGAGGGCAAACGTGTTTTCGTGGTAAAAAGTGAAATTTTCTGCGCGTGGAAATTTGTAATATCTGCAATAATATTTGCTCTCCAAATCTCGAGGTACGTGATTATAATGCATGCTGATTATAAGAGTAATGCATGCTGAACACGAATCCAGTGTAGATGTCTAATATTTCATGGGCGATCAAGCCTGAAACTGATTTACCCCGGGGTAGACAGTTTAACCCCGGCATTTTTGAGATTTCAATTTTTCCACCGTTGTCGTTTTTGCTCTATACCGGTTAAACAAAGCGACGTAGACAAAAATTTCCTATGTAAATTTTGTAGTTAAAGGTTCACTCTTTACAGTGGTATACATTTAACTACAATTATTTATTTTGTTGTTAAAAATCAACACCGAAAAAAAAACGGACGGTTTAGCCCCAATCTCCCCTACTATACAGGGTGTTTCGTTTTAAATGATACAGTCGATTAGGGTAAGGGCACCTATTTCGGAACAGATTTAAAAAAATTGTTGTGTCTTTTACGTAAAGCCTTCTGAAATAAATCTGATATATACTAATAATTAAAGTATTTTTTTACCTACTAACTAGGCATAAATCAGTATTTGAAAGAGGCTTTGTTTTAAAAGGGGGTAGTTAGAGGGTAATTAATTCAAGCACAACATTTGTTCCGAATTAGGTTTACCTGTACCTAATTCGGAACAGAGCTGTTTTAGGTATACCCGCATTTTTTAAGGAGGTTGGAGCAGTTTGGTCAACCAAAGATTTTGTTTGTAAAAAATATATATGATAGTATAGGATCTACCGCATGTGTGGAATAAATTTCAGATTTATTGACCATCCAGGAGCTGAGATATTAGCTTCCAAAAATGCGTCGTTTTACATGGGATTATATGGAGAAAGCGTTGACGGCGATGATTGATCCTAATTTTCTTTAATATCTAGTAAAGATAAACGCTCAAAAAACGTGCCTACGCGTACAGTAAATTAATGCGAACATTTAGAACGCAAGAAAACACGTATTCACCACCTAATAACAAATATATTACGAGTTGAAGCGATCGAAATTAGACTGAAACAGCAGTTGATAGTTCGCGAGTAGGTAGATGTGGCAACGCAACGTCGGCAATGTAACCTAACCTTATCCAGAATGACAGAAAATTCATCAGCATGTTTACGTTTAGCAACTGCCGCTACGTGGCTCAACACAGACGCGAGCACTGCTACCAACCCCATAAAAGTGCAACGTTGCCAAGTTTCAATCGTATTTAATATAATCGACGGAAAGTTATTAAAAAAATCGATAGCTTATATAATTGTCAAGGGAGCTACCAGTAATAATCATTATTTCATTCTATCAACGGCAAAACATATATTCATGCCATTTTTATATTGAAATAATTAGCAATACCACAAGTTTTCAAGTTGGCATTGGCAAAAAAGTGTTTCGTTTTTAGCTAATTAAAATATAAAGATGCATAATATGATACTTTACTATACGTTGAGACCGGCGTTATTCTTTTGACAAATTGACGAATAATACCGACACCTGGCGCGGCCTGGGTCAAGGGCTGCCAGGGCTCTGAATAATTACGACAGTGACTTTATTAGTTGGGCGCCAGTTAGTTTATAAGAACTAACAAACTCGTACTCGATTCTTTTGATATGCCGCGGTCGGCTAGCAGTTTATTCTAAACATGAAACAATACAAGGGGAGTTCCGTCGGAAGACCCAAGAAATTTTGCGAGAGTCAGAAAGAAAAGTAGAGAGATAAGCAGTATATTGAACTTACGTTACAGTCGTATCGCTGTTTGTCACAAAACGGACCACACAGCTCGTTGACAATATCTAGGCGAGTGCCGTCCACTCAAATACAACGCTGACAATATCTAGACGAGTGCCGTCCACTTAAATACAACGCTGACAAGTGCCGTCCACTTAAATACAACGTTGACGATATATGGCGAAATCGCTTACGCACGCACTGACCGAAAACCGGCAGACAGCTGATCGCTTACGCACGCAGGACCGATCTCGTCGAAGATCGACGGGAGAGTCCTCGAGATATCGCAGTTCCGCTACCGCGCGCTCACCCCCTTTTAGAGAGATAGCAGCGCTCGTGCAGCGCGGGCAACGTAGTCGGTAATTTCGTCAGGTCGGTATTTCGTCAAGCATCGATGTCGAGGGGAAGAGTTTTAAACATCGAGTGCCGATGTCGAGAAAAGGGATTTTAATTTTCCTGTCACACTCCCCTCCCTCGAACCTTGACATCGTGAACAAGATGTTCGGAGGACTTCGTACGAGCCGTGTGTCTTCGTTCTGCTGTTCAGCTCATAGTCACCTGAAAATCTCCCTTTCACCCATGGGTTATGGGTATGACCCCTCTCACTGACTCCAGCAAATTGAGGAAGGGATGTTGGTGAATGAGGCTGGAAATGGCACATTTCGGTGACAAATGTATTCGAAGTCGCGGTAACCTAATTACGCTTTATAATGCTTTATAATCGTGTAATACTTATTTGCTAAGTAAGACGAAAGAACACAACGGAAGACTTATCTATACTTGATTCGACGACCTTACTTAAATTAAATTCGCTAGATTCACCGAAAATTAGATTTGTCAATAGTTACGGTGAATAATAAACTCTGAAAAGCGAACATATAAGACAAGATATTTAGAACAAAATGTCTAACATTGGTCGTCGAAGTCTTCATGAGGAGGGTAGCCTACGTCCTCTTCTTGTACTTGGTGGGTACTAAGACGTGAATTTCCTCCGCGTCTCGCATTTCCGGCCTTTTCCGCATGATCTCATCCAGCGTTTTCTTGAGCATACCGCTTGAATCGCAAGGAGGTTCTTTTCTATTGACAACTCTCTTGCCGATGGTGCAGCGGGGTTGGCGACGACCGGTGCGCAGGAAAGGGTGTTCTCCCGAATTAGGAAGGCGCGTACGCGGTTTGGATAGTCTGTGGAGTCGTCGAATTTAGCCTTGACTCTCCTTTTCAGGATCTCTGTGTCCTCGTTGACCAGATATTGGTGGTCTTTGGGTATCAATGCTGTAGGCCAGGTTGCGTAATTAAGTCTCAACCAGTCGACGATGTCTCCGTAGCGGATATTGCAGTCCGGGCATTCCGGGCAATAGAGGGACAAGTCCGTAGCGCATCCGGGGCACCGGTTGAGGGCGAGCTCGTGTTCTATCCCATGTGGGTAGACGCAGTCGTCGGTGTCGAATCCATCGGCCCCGCAGACCTGACAAAGTCCGGGACGATAGGACAGTGCAATCTTTGAAATGATGCTCCCTTGAGCGGCAGTTGACGCATACAGCGACGTGCTTTTTGCCTACGGAGGTGACGAAGGTTTGAGTGCCACGATCCACCTTAGTTGATTGCATTCGTTCGACTAGGAGTTTAGCCCGTTTAATAATGAGGTCTTTGAGCATGCCTTCGCCGATTATTCTACAATCGGCGAAATACAACGGCGTTTTCCCGCCCGTGGCATCAGGAGGTTCCGAGACGCCGAGTTCCTTCAGCAACTCGTCAAAGGACAGCATTTTGCCAGTGGAAGTGGCATTACGGCTACCGAAGGGGCGACCAATGCCCTAGGATCGTCGGTTGTCTTCGACTCCCTTTTCCATTTCGACGATGTTTGCAAGGGATGATCCTTGCTGAGGATGCGGTTTCGTTAGAAGGGCCTTGACCTGCTCCTCGATCTCTAATTTTCGCTGGAGCAGCTCCTCCAGGCTCGACGTGATTTCGTCGTCTCCGCCGTCCATGAGGTTCTGTCGATTACAGATGAGTCCTGTCGAATGGCCTGCAAAGTTTAAGAGTTGCGTAGACTCCGCCGAGGAATTTTCAAATCCGTTACATAGTATTTGCCGACGGTTTTATCAGCTTTGTCTGCCAGTTCGACGATCATTGGCCCGATCATTCGTTTTACAAATGCTGGGCCAAGATACCGGTGGCCCAGTTTAGCTGAGTACCCTCCGGCTTTATTGCTTAATTTTTTATTCGGATAATAAACTTCCGCGCCGATATTTAAGTCAAACCGTTTCGTTCGGTCACAATTAGCCTTGGCGAGACGTTTGTCGGAGTATGATTTCAACTGGTTTTCAACCTGATGTCGTAATTCGTCGAATTTACTCAATTTTTTAACCCAGTGTTTAACCAGGTCGTCCGTTATCTCCTCATTACCATCGACGAAACATCTCCGCTGGCTTATGTTTGCCTCTCGCGCGTAATTCAAGTAGAACGGCGTGACTCTACTACCGGCATGTGGTACCGTATTGTAGGCGAGTTGAAGTTTTGACAAATCTTTATCCCATTCGTTTTGACTATCTTTTATGAACGCGGCGATCATTGGTTTTATTGTCCTATTGACGCGTTCTACCGGATTTGCTTGAGGGTGCGCTAATGGGGTAGTGATGTGATTTATTTTCTTAGCTGTAAGAAATGCTTTGACGTCTTTGTTTACGTATTCGGTACCGTTATCTGTAATAATTGACTCGGGAATAATTCCCCATTTATCGAATACCGTCTCCAAGATTCTAACGACATTTTTACCGGTTTGCTTACGTACTGGGAATAGTTCGACAAACTTCGTATAAAGATCCTGCACGACAATTATGTATACGTTCCCCTTCTTCGAACGAGTAAACGGCCCTACCGTATCAGATTGACAATTGCGCCCACGGTGTGAGTAGAGGTCTTGTCGTCAAAGGTCCCTTTAGTGGCCTCTGATTAAACTTGACTTTCATGCACACGTCGCAGTCCTCGACAAAGGATTTTACGTCCTGCGACATGCCTGGCCAGTAGTAATTCTGTCGTATTCGGTCATATGTGTTATCCCTACCTAGGTGCCCTGCCTGTGGAGTTTCATGGTTTTCCCGCAGAATTTCGAGGACCTCAGTTGGTCTGACTACTCTTTTCCACGGATGTTCGTCATCGATTAGCATTTTCGCGTAGTCTGGTCTATGATAATACAACTCGTCATTCTCGATTTTCCAATCCGCGAACCTATCAGGTTGTTTGCTTATGAGTTCGCGTTTTACATCATACCAATCTTTGTCACAGATAGTTGCTGACCTAGTTTGACTTTCAATTGTTTCCCTGTTCCCAACGTCTGATGTCTCGTTAGTCGTCAACGTTGACAACTGAATAATTTCCGCGGGTTGTTCGTCTGAATTGACCAATTCCAGGTCGATTTCATCCTCGGACCATTCCGGATCACTTGAGAGCGTTTCTAATAGATCTAATTGTACTGTCTCGTGATTAACGTCAGCTACTATAACCGGAGGCTGATTTGATTTAGGTGTACCGGCACGTGTTTCTGGTTTATCTAAGGATTTTATTTGTTCTATGTTAAATTTTGATTTCTCTCCCTCGATCGGGCCTTTTGTGGCGGTAGCCCGAGGGGGGATTACTGCCGGCCCTGCCCGTTTCCCGACCGCGTTGGACAATCCTTATTCACGTGGCCTTTATTTAGACAAACATGACACAAGACTTGCCGCTCCGCGATACAAAAACGCGCCGTGTGTCCCATTTCACCGCAGTTATAGCAAAATATTTTAGTAAGGTCTCGAGGTTTTGCTTGAGGAGCCGGTGATTGTTCGTTCGGAGCGTCTGTCGACGATTTCGCGGCTTTCTTGAAGGTCGCTATATTTTTTTCAAGCCTCTGCTTTACTAATGTCTTTGTGTTGTTTGTCGAATTTTCCCTTTTAACATTACGCGGTTTTGTTTGTATCGCCCTCAGCTCGGTTGCACTTTCCTCGTCGCTACTCCCGCCCTCGACGGACTGAATATCGGACTCGTCGGTGTCATCTTGCAAACACCTCAAATCCGACTTAGGGGATCTTCCGCGCGCTCCCTTTTGAGCTTCGACTGAACGATTATATAGATAATTTCGCTCATTTAAGTAGTGTAAGAATTCGTCGTAATCACGGATAGGTAAATTTAAGACTTCAAAGGTTAATCTTGGATTAAATTTGACGAGAATTTGTTTCAACTGTTCGCGAAATGACGGTGGACTCTGCATTCTTTCAAAAATGAGACGTGCTCGACAAGTAAACTCCGCTAGAGTTTCCCCTTTCTCGAATTTTAAGTTACAGACGTCCAGAAAGAGTGCTCCATCGTCCTTCCTCACCGCCCATTGAAAACGAAAAGCGCGTGTAAAATCTTTCCACGTTTGCCAACGTTGTTTATTTAATAGATACCAAGCTCTATACGGTCCCTCAAAGACGCTCGACAAGCAAGGAACAAACAAATCCTTCTTTATTCCGCTCACGCTTAGCTGATCTTTCAAAATTAATAAGAATTGTTCCGGATCTTTTTCTGTTTTGGGAAACGTGAGATTCCAATTTCTGACAATACGGCCGATTTTCATGGCCGATTCAAGTTCGCGGTCGTACGCGGGCGAATTATTTTCCCTACCACCGGACCGATTTGTTGACGAGGCGTTCCTTTGAACTCGCGCATGTTGATAACCGTCAGCTCCTCGAGCATCAACGTCGCTATCGTCCGATTCGCTACTACGCCACGATAGAACTCCCCTCCTAATCGATGGCGATCGTTGTTCGCGCCAGGATCTGAAGTCAGGTGCACGGGTCTCGCCATGTTCTGTTTCAGATCTATTTCGCATTTGACGATATTCCTCGTCAGTTACATTTTCTTGATTTACTAGTTCACCTTCGGGGGTTATCTCCGCGACTATGAATCTATTAGCTCGTCGATTGCCCCGTTCCGTATTCATAAATTGCGAATTTCGGTGACTGTCATTTATTAGGTTTTCTGCCCGCGCGGCGAGGGTATGACGCAGCTTGCGGGTTATTAATTAACATGCTATTGTTATTACCAAATAGCTCGGTTCCGTACACTATTTCTCGCGTATTTTGATTTGCCCGTTGTGTCTCTTTGTCAATATTCCGTGAGCCGTTCGACGATTCTACGCGTACCGATTTTCTCTGTCCGCTCTCCCAACGATACGGTACGAAAGCTCCCGGGGGGCTCACCGGTCTTTCTCGCGGTGGCCCACGTACGTTTTGATATAACATCTGTATCTTTTTATTTATGTCGATTAGGTTACTTTGTTGCCTATTTCCGGCCGTTTTTGACGACTCGGTATTGATCTGACTAACTTCTACTTCGTTGTCTTCTTCGTCGCTAGTGTACGCGGAATTAATTGTCTCGTTATTCGCTGTTATTCCACGCGCCGCGCTTTCCCTTCTAGACGCTAAGTTGGACGGCGCTTCATTACCCAACATATTTAATTTTTGCAAAAGCAGGTCTATTTTATTTTCGAGAGTCTCGACGCGTGCATATTTTATATCAAGATGGTCTAGTCTCGTCGCCACAGTCCCGAGCGTCATTTCTAATGATTGCCAACGCGGATTCTCGTTAAATGTCGGGGTCGGCCCTCGCGAACCTCTTCCTTTACCTACTGGCGTACCCCCCCGAATGATTTTGGGAATGGCACCAATGGCTCGCTGTGTCAAAGCGGCCATGTTCGAGTCTCGAGCGGCGAGCGAGCTCTCCACCCCCGCGTCCTCGATGGTTTGCGACGGGATGGGCCCGATCTGTAAGTCTATGTTCGACGCGTCCCCCCCTGGAAACGTTTTATTGAGCGACATTTGTGAACTCTGGTCGTTTGACGGTTTTTTATTACTCGTTTCTATTAATTTCGTTCCGGCTCTGGTCGTTCGTTTAGGTGGCGAAATAAACATAGACGTCATGGCATTAAACTACGTTAATCTTGCTAGGGCCCTATCTGACGATAATTATGTGTTTCGGTTTAATTATTCGGTAATTATGCCAGTGCTTAATTCGACAATTTATTTTACTAGAGATCAACAGCTTAACCTATTTACAATTGTTCGGTGAGTCGACCAAAACTCGCGCTATGTCGTCGACTTTTCGACGACAACATGTAATATTTATTATCGGTCAGTGACTGAGACAAACTCAAGCCACCGGAATGCTGTCGACTTTCAATAGCAACACACAAGTATGTGCCCCGTCAACACTTCATAGCGATATAAATCCGTTGACCGAACGCGTACAGAATAAATTACCGAACATCCCGACATCGTTATTGACACATGTAATTATCGTGTTTACAGTTTTCCGGACTTACTCCTCAACGATTTGTCTTGCCAAGACTTTATCAATATTTCGAGTTTACGTTTATAATCGGGCCAAGATTCACAATTTAATTAAATTAAATAAGCGGGTAGGTAATAACGCAAAATTACAATAAATAAATAAGCACAAATTCAAATAGCAATTAAATAATTCAGGTGACAGATAAATAATCAATCAATTAATAAATAATAAATAACACACAAGCAATAAGCAACAAGCAAAATAAATTATTGTTATAAAAGAAACTTTGAAAGCGTTGCGAAATATTATTCAAATCAGTTAACGATTGATCAAATAACGCAGAAGCGGTAAGCGATAGGCGAAATATGTTATTGCCACAGAAAATTTGAAAATAACGCAGAAGCGATAAGCGATAGGCGAAATTGAAAGCGCTGTAGAATATTATTCAAGCATTAAGTGAAAGAGAGTCGAACGTGACGAGATAGAGCGGCCGGTGTTGTTAAGGATTCTCGATGTTTATATTTCTTTCTCCGTCGCACGCAAGCGAATTCCACATGCTATTGTTCCCTGAACTATTACAATCCGAACAGCTTCTCGTCATGCTCGACTTTACGAATAAATTCCTTCGGATCTCAGTCTCCTGAGTTGCTCACAAAATTTTATAATTATTAAAATTCCACAATTAACCAAATTTACAATTATCAAGATTCTTACAAGTATTTTACCATTGCCAGTATTTTACAATGGCCAGTATAATTATAATTTACAATTATCAAAATTTACAATTGACAAAATTTGCCGACGTTGCCCCACGTTGGGCGCCAAATGAGACCGGCGTTATTCTTTTGACAAATTGACGAATAATACCGACACCTGGCGCGGCCTGGGTCAAGGGCTGCCAGGGCTCTGAATAATTACGACAGTGACTTTATTAGTTGGGCGCCAGTTAGTTTATAAGAACTAACAAACTCGTACTCGATTCTTTTGATATGCCGCGGTCGGCTAGCAGTTTATTCTAAACATGAAACAATACAAGGGGAGTTCCGTCGGAAGACCCAAGGAATTTTGCGAGAGTCAGAAAGAAAAGTAGAGAGATAAGCAGTATATTGAACTTACGTTACAGTCGTATCGCTGTTTGTCACAAAACGGACCACACAGCTCGTTGACAATATCTAGGCGAGTGCCGTCCACTCAAATACAACGCTGACAATATCTAGGCGAGTGCCGTCCACTCAAATACAACGCTGACAATATCTAGACGAGTGCCGTCCACTTAAATACAACGCTGACAAGTGCCGTCCACTTAAATACAACGTTGACGATATATGGCGAAATCGCTTACGCACGCACTGACCGAAAACCGGCAGACAGCTGATCGCTTACGCACGCAGGACCGATCTCGTCGAAGATCGACGGGAGAGTCCTCGAGATATCGCAGTTCCGCTACCGCGCGCTCACCCCCTTTTAGAGAGATAGCAGCGCTCGTGCAGCGCGGGCAACGTAGTCGGTAATTTCGTCAGGTCGGTATTTTGTCAAGCATCGATGTCGAGGGGAAGAGTTTTAAACATCGAGTGCCGATGTCGAGAAAAGGGATTTTAATTTTCCTTTCACTATACGTTTTATGCAATAGCAGCGTATGGAGAATGAAATGATATCTAATACAGATTTTTTAATTACCTAATAAAAAACTTTTTTCTAAACCGTCAATTGACTCAACTGGACCGCTCCAACCTCCTTAACAGCACAGTCTCATGGTCCAACTAAGCAACGATTATCTTCCTTGAACCTTTAACTGTTGTTTAAGTAAAAAAACATAAGGGAATCAAAAGATAATATAAAAAAAAATATAGAATTATCGTACTTATCAGAATTACCGTAACTCGTCCCGGTCAGAGGTTTGCTGCCATGACACTCAATAACAAAAATATGCTATTGCTGATTGTTTTCTGTATACACTGCTCTCTTCTTCACATCACAACGTTTATTTATGATGCTCTTTGTCAACAATACAAAAAGAAACCCCGCACAAAACCACGGAAAAATGGATACCGGTCAAATTGGCTGAAGTATGATGTAGTTCATGACGTCCTGATAAAAAGTGTCCATGGGCATGAAGTCCAAAAATGGACAGTTTCCGAGTTACAGAGCGTCAAATATCGGAAAAATGGGTTCATCGGCTCATGGTAGTCCTTAATGTGTACGGTCATGCTGGTGTGTGCCTGTGTGTGTGCGTGCGTGCGTGCATATTCGAACATAACAAAAAACAAAGTCGACTCCTGGCGAAGGTATCGCGATTCCTGTGCGGCAGCGAACGTGTTAACCGTGTATATGTTTGTGGATATGCAATTTGATATGTTCTTTTGTGTATATGGACGTAGATATATGTAGTTTCGATGAATGTCAGGTATTGCCTTTATTCAAACCACAACTATTTCGATTAAGAAAAGTTCATGTTTGTAACATTAAGTCAGTTACTTTGTCCGAAGTTAATAATTCTCTTACTTCTAAACGTTAACTGAAAACGCACAAGTCTCAGATTTGTACGATTCTCAAAGAGTCGAGAATTTACATACTCGATTAAGTCATAATCTAATATTCGTATTCTCGAAGATTTTCGATAAGGATAGCTAAAGTTCACATTATTTTGTATGTTTATACGTTTCTGATAGAAAACTGATAGCCATTTAACATTTCCTTTATTCTAACTATATTATTATAACTTATTATAATTTTTTTCTTCAATATTTAGTTATAATAATATAGTTATAATAATACAGTTATAATAATACAGTTATAATAATATAGTTATAATAATACAGTTAATAATGTAGTTATAATAATACACGGAATGAGGGAGGTTCCAGGTTCAAACCCTGGCTGGGGTAATATTTTTCGCAATAAATTATTTACAGTTTTTTAAATAATTAAATTGTGTCGATTTAATTGGGGGGAGGGAAGGGGGGTTTTTTTAACGTTCTAATGATAACTGTGTTTAAAGTCCGGCTGTGATCGGCGCACAGTGAAAAAGTTGGAATATATATATGTGTTATAATAATACATATAAAATTATTTATAATATGAATTTACCATAACATCTATTAATGCTCGTACATTGGTCTTACTCCTCATTATATAGCCTTTGCTTCAAACGAGCGAAAAATAAGTTTCTTATTATAATAATACAGTTATAATAATATAGTTATAATAATATAGTTATAATAATATAGTTATAAAAAAGACCGGGGCAATCTTGACACTAGGCTTTTTGCCAATTTAAATCTATCGTAGAAACTTCCCTGGTAACCATCTCCGATAGAAAACGATTAAAAACGGCTATATCTGTATCGTTTTTAATAGTATCTTATCGGTTCTATCGTTGCATATTTAGAAGACAGATAAAACATTAATCGAATTGAATCGGTTTCTATCGTTTTAGGTTTGAATAAGAAAATAACTATACAAATTTTATAGTTATGAATCGTTTTCTATATGTACAATTATTGCCTGTCTGAATCAATCGTATATACACGATATAATATGTATCGTTATTTATGGTAATAATTTTACCGTATGCATTAATACGGATATATAAGAATAAAATGATAGACATCTTATCGATATTTATATGACTTAACCGAACCGATACATCTATCGTTTCTTATCAGGATTTTCTGACATACAACTTATCATCTTCTTTACGGCAGCAAATCGGTTCGTTTTCTATCGTATATCAATGATATAAATTGAATCGTTTGAAAACCTTCTACTTTGTATATGTTTGTATAAGGTTAAAACGATAGACATCTCGTCGATATTTATACAACTTAACCGAACCGATACATCTATCGTTTCTTATCAGGATTTTCCGACATACAACTTCTTTACGGCAACAAATCGGTTCGTTTTCTATCGTATATCAATGATATAAATTGAATCGTTTGAAAACCTTCTACTTTGTATATGTTTTTATAAGGTTAAAACGATAGACATTTCGTCGATATTTATACAACTTAACCGAACCGATACATCTATCGTTTCTTATCAGGATTTTTTGACATACAACTTATCATCTTTAGTCCGGGAGTCAGGGCTATTAAAAAATGAGAATATCAAAGTTTACGGCGCAAAGCTAGAACTTTTTAAAATCGATTCTTATGATATTCCGTAACAAGTGTGTAAAGTCTCTAGAATCAACTCGGCCCGCTTCGCCTTTTTTTATTGCAAAATATATAAAAAAACGCGTTTCTGTATAGTTTTCTTTAAATAACTCCTTCTGTGTTGGTCAAACGACAAAACTTGAAGAGAAAAAAATTGTTTGGAAGAAAATTTCCTATAAAAATAAGCCTTCAAAAATTTTAAAAATTTTTTTAAATTGCAAAATTGCAAAAAATACACAAGAAAAAGGCCATTTTTACAGGTTCCCAAAAACTGGGTTAAAATTATCATATTTAAGCGGACATTCACTCAATGATACCTTTCAGTATGCTGAACAAGTGTGCACAAGGCTCGCCTCCAATTTTTATATGGCTGTCTATTAACAAATTATTTATGCAAATCGGGCGCTTGGCTCTCACGTCTGAACGGGTGAACTTATTTTGATGCACTTTATCGGAAATGAAAGGTAACGATGTCTAGCTTATAAATTTAAAATAAAACTTTTTTTTTCTAAAATTTGATTATTATTTAAAACAATTTAAATTTTGCATATTAAATATCGGCGTTGTTTATTGACGTTACCTTTCATTTCCGATAAAGTGCATCAAAATAAGTTCACCCGTTCAGACGTGAGAGCCAAGCTCCCGATTTGCATAAATAATTTGTTAATAGGCAGCCATAAAATTTTATACTGTATACAGTATAAAATATCACAAAAATAATTTGTGATATTTTATACTGTATATAGTATAAAATGTTATACTGTATACAGTATAACATATCACAAATTATTTTTGTGATATTTTATACTGTATATAGTATAAAATGTTATACTGTATACAGTATAAAATATCACAAAAATAATTTGTTATTAATTAATACGTATTTTTTCTAATATATCTTGTTTATCTCCGTTAATACTGAGAATATGACATTTATAATATGATAATCATAAAATTCGAAAAATTTCAAGCAGATTTAAAAAAAAATCGTTTGGATACGTGCTTTTGTTGCAGAGAAAAGTAATTGTTAATTAAGCAAGTTTGGCGGACGCAGCGGTGACTCGCGCGCCTGCGAGTCACCGCAGTTGAGCCGCCGCGCGCCGCTGCGTCCGCTTCAGCGCTCTAAAACCGCTGTATTCGACTTTTTTTTTCGCCGAACCTGGCAGTCGAATTGCAGCGAAAAAAATGCCACCGTTAAAGCACTCACTCCAGTACCTTCACATTAAATTTCAAGTAAAAATATGAAATAGTTTAGCTGTAATCATCAATTATGTAAAAGTCAATTATCTTGGCTTCTATTGGTCGTATCGGGACGTTTTTTTTTTAAATTCATAATTTTTTAAACGCAAACCAATGGTGCTATTTGCGTTACTCTACGTCAATAAACAACGCCGATATTTAATATGCGAAATTTAAATTGTTTTAAATAATAGTCAAATTTTAGAAAAAAAAAAAATTTATTTTAAATTTATAAACTAGACATCGTTATCTTTCATTTCCGATAAAGTGCAACAAAATAAGTTCACCCGTTCAGACGTGAGAGCCAAGCGCCCGATTTGCATAAATAATTTGTTAATAGGCAGCCATTTAAAAATTGGAGGCGAGCCTTGTGCACACTTGTCAGCATACTGAAAGGAATCATTGAGTGAATGTCCGCTTAAATATGATAATTTTTAACCCAGTTTTCGGGAACCTGTAAAAATGGCCCTTTTCTTGCGTATTTTTTGCAATTTTGCAATTTAAAAAAATTTTTTTAAGGCTTATTCTTATAGGAAATTTCCTTCCGAACAATTTTCCTCTCTTCAAGTTTTATCGTTTGGCCAAGACAGAAGGAGTTATTTAAAGAAAACTATACAGAAATGCGTTTTTTAAATATATTTTGCAATAAAAAAAGGCGAAGCGGGCCGAGTTGATTCTAGAGACTTTATACACTTGTTACGGGATATCATAAGAATCGATTTAAAAAAGTTCCAGCTTCGCGCCGTGAACTTCAATATCTAATCCCCTGACTCTCGGACTACTTCTTTACAGCAGCAAATCGGTTCGTTTTCTATCGTATATCAATGATATAAATTGAATCCGCATCAACCAAATCGGCGATTAGTTCGCGACAATGCCGCTAAACCGCGCATGATAAAAAACGCTTCTCGTATTTAAAATACATCCAGTCATAATATATAAGCAGACCGCCTGTGAAGCAAAAAGCAGAGAAATCCAGTATCGTAACTGGTGGGATCTCTTCATATAAGGACCTCCTGGCGGTAGCCGTTCCGGACAACGAAAACCGAGCCCGGCTGCCTCCGACTTTTGACGCTAGTTGCCCCGTTCCCGGCATTCTTCAAAACGATAAAAACCGATTGAAAGAAATGAATCGATATGAATCTGTTTCCTTAATTCACGATTCGTAACGATTGAAATGGATTGACTAAAACCGATTCAAACAATTCATTAACCATATTAAAAACGATAGAAACTGATGTGCAGCTAATAAGACATTTACGATAGGATCCTAAGTATTTTGTAACGTGAGTTTCTGATAGAGTACTGTAAATAAACGATTCACTAACCGTATCAAAAACGATAAAAACTGATGTATAGCTAATAAGACATTTACGATAGGATCCTAAGTATTTTGTAACGTGAGTTTCTGATAGAGTACCGTAAATAAACGATTCACTAACCGTATTAAAAACGATAAAAACTGATGTATAGCTGATAAGACATTTACGATAGGATCCTAAGTATTTTGTAACGTGAGTTTCTGATAGAGTACCGTAAATAAACGATTCACTAACCGTATTAAAAACGATAAGAAATTTTTTTATCGTTTTCTATCGGAGATGGTTACCAGGGTTGCCTTTCCTACTGTAAATGCGTCTTTATATGTTAATATTATCAACGAAATTTGGTGACATTCTGAGTTATGGTGTAATTTTTAGCGCAACATAAGCGTTTTTGATAGTGAAAAGTAATTTTTCTGATTTTTCAAAAATTTCTACTCTTTCATCGAGCTTTAGGGTGACGTCCCATGGCGCGTATCGCAATACACGCGTATCGGACGCATCGAACTCTGCGACCAATCACAGACGATCCGCCGGTTTTGGTACGCCGAAATTTGCTCTTTATGTCCCATGGAGCGGATTAAGCATAAGCGGACCAGCGGATCGCCAATCACGGAATCTTTCCGATAGAACCCTTTCAAAGATTCCGTCGAAACGGATCCGTGATTGGCGATCCGCTGGTTACGCTTTCGCTTAATCCGCTTCATGGGACATAAGGACCCGTTTGGCGGCGTACTGAACACACGCACACAAACACGCATGCACCTAAAAGGGCAAACGCAATAACCTAAAAGTGAAACAAAGTTCAGATCAAGGAGGTAGAGCGTATATGTTGGGAGAGCAACTTTACAATCCGGAGCGCGCAAAAAATTTCCTGAAGGAAGCAAAGCTGTCCGATCAATTGTCTTTGAAAATCGTGTGGGATCGATTCGACTTTGTTCACGATCTCGTTCTCTACCTTTATCGCAATAACTTACAAAAGTACATCGAGATATACTACCAGAAGGTAAATCCGTCTCCCGGTAGTCGTGGGTGGTCTACTGGACGTTGACTGCTCGGAAGATATCATTAAGAATCTGATCCTGGTGGTGCGCGGACAATTCTCCACCGACAAAGTGGTCGAGGAGGTAGAAAAGAGAAATCGGCTGAAGCTGTTGCTATCGTGGTTGGAATCTCGCGTTTACGAGGGCTGCGTGGAGTCGGCTACCCACAACGCGCTGGCCAAGATTTACATCGACAGCAACAATAATCCCGAAAGATTTCTCAAGGAAAATCAATTCTACGACAGTAGAGTTTACACAAGCCGGTTGTTTATGAACTCATTACAATTATATAAAGGATTTTTTACTTGATATTACATTTTCTTTATATATACCTTACATGTACACCTTACTATAACCTAAAAAATGACGTTTTATTTTTGCAAACATAATAGTAAATTAGTAAATAAAAAAGGATTTTCTACTTGATATTACATTTTCTTTATATATACCTTACATGTACCTTACATATAACCCAAAAAATTACGTTTTATTTTTGCAAACATAATAATACTACATAATAGTAAATAAAAAAAAATTTCTTAACAAAAAAATAAGACTTTAAAGAAGAGATAATTTTTGTTCAAATAGTAGCGATATGTATGTACGACTGTACATACTACATACATGTGTGAGTGTGCGATTCGCTCAAACAATGTTCAGCGGATTCTTGAGCGTATCAAAAACGGCGAATCATCTGTGATTGGTCGCAGAGTTCGATACGCCCGATACGCGCGTATCGAACTCTATCGCAATACGCATCATGGAACGTCACCCTTACTCTTGCGAATCTAGCGGTAAGTGATTTTGATGGAAAATTCGATGCTTTATACGAATCCGATAATAGTTTTTGCATATTTTCAAAATTTTTATATTTTGGGAGTAACAAAAGTAAAAAACGACGTTTGGGGTAAAGTCGACGGGGCAAAGTCGACACGCCGCGCGCCGTTTTATTGGCTCCCAATAATAAACAATGCTTGTCATGCAGCTAATATATGGCCCATGACAAATGTGTGCGCACGTGTAATCGCGAATTTACTTGCGTAAATTGTTTTTCAGACATGAGTTTAGATAAAAATAATTAAATGTTTAACAATTTTTGTTTTCATTATTTCCAATTATTGTTTTATTTAATTCCAAATTTTTGTACTTTTTAACTAAAAATAAACAATAAACAAATGTACATTTAGTTTCAGACAATAAAAAATAAGTTCCTGATTAAATGTCGATCAAGCAAAGTTTCGAGTTAACTCAACATTTCAAGCGCTCTTTCCTCTAATTGAGTTTCACTCCGCCTTTCTATGGGAGATACGTGGATGATATCGCAATGGCTGTGCCTCTTACGGAATGTACTCATACATTAAGAATATTTAATTCCTTCCATCCGAGGTTACAATTCACTATGGAGGTCGGTGTGGATGGCAGGTTGAATTTTTTTAGAGATAACCATGATTCGAGCGGGAAATCGATTACAATTTGATTGGTTCCACAAATCTACCTTTTCCGGGAGATATCTTAACTTTCTGTCTCAGCATCCCCTCTGCCAGAAAAAAGGAACGGTTACGGGTTTAATAGATCGAGTGTTTAAGTTATCGCATCTTAAATTTCAAGAGAAAAACTTCAAATCAGTAATTCATATTTTGCTACAAAATTGCTACCCGTTAGAATTCATTTTTAAAGTAATGCACGAACGATTGAAATTTCTGTTCTCCAACAGCCATAATACCGACGATGAGAGCATGGGGGAGATAAGGTTCCATATTTCACTATACCTTATGTCCTTCAGTTAACGGAAAAATACAAGAATTTAACAAAAGACCTGAATGTGAAACTCTCGTATTTCAGTCTAAACAAATTAAAAAGACATATCAGGGTACACAAAGATACTCTCCCGAGCACATCGCATAGGAAAGTTGTGTATAGGATTAACTGTGGGGATTGTGAGGCGTCTTATGTTGGTCAGACGGGGAGACAATTGCTAACGAGAATCAAAGAACATGATTCGCATATTAGAAGGAATGGTGGGGGTCATTCGGTAATAACGGATCATAGATTAAAACATAATCATGATTTCAAGTGGAAAGAGGTAGAAATATTAGACCAAGAATCGTCGTTAAACAAACGCCTAATATCTGAAATGATTTACATCAAAAGACAAAAGAACGGTCTTAATTTGCAGACGGATACGGAAAACCTACCCGAAACATATATAAATGTTATTGAGGGACTTGCGAGGATTTAATATTACACCGTTGGTACTTGTGACCTGACCTCTCTCGCTATATACTGCTGATAACATTGTAAAATCAAACGTGTCATTGTTTGTCGAAACGTTCGTTGAGACACTTTCACCGCTCATCATAAATTAATTGTATCGATTGGAGCATTGCGACCTGACTTCAATTTTAAATCTGTGAGTTGCTTTTAGTTTTTTTTCTCTATTGTTTAACTCTTGCATTTTTTGTGAGTGGATGGTACTCCGGGTGTCCACAGGTATCGTTTTATACAATGACAAGCGACATTACTTCAGTCAAATTTTCTGGCACTTCAACCAGGAAGTTACACGACGATGCTTTGGAACGTGTCGGAGTGCACATCCGCCCCAATCAACGATGACTTGATGTTCGCGGCGTTAAGGTTGTTATATATGTAAACTTTTCTGTTAATTTGCGCTGAGGAGGACCCCAAAGAAGGGTTGAAACGTTCGCTTTTCGTACCATGTATTATGGAATAAAATTTAGCGGTTTAACATCACGCTTGGCTCTTATTGCCTTTGTTTAGTTTTAACCTTTATTATAGTGTTTTGAAAACGTTTCAACAAGGGCTATAAGAATATGCAATAAAAAATAGGGGTCCCATTAAAAAAATTCAAGGTAACCTTATCCTGATCTTGAAAGTCACTCAAGGTCAAGTCCATATTTTCATGTGTCCCCCTCCAAACCATGCAACTTTTGTCTGAAACATTTTTCAATAAAATCATCGATTGACGAGAGATAATCGACTGTATCATTTAAAATGAAACACTCTGTATAGAGTCTACGAAAGAGAAGCATATATTTTAATAAAGATATCACATTTTCTTGAGAAAAGTTTATTCGTTATTTGAATCAAGTATACATTTGGTAAAAATACACATAGGTCAGTCAGCTCCGATGATTTTGATGATCTTTACTTACTTTGATTTATGTTATCAAGAATATTGTCCTCAGCAACTCTTTTTTTTATAACTTAGTCGTCGCTCATTGTTTATTTAAAAATTACAAACAAAAAAAGTTTGAAAAATATAACAGTTTATGTCAGTGCTAAGGGAAGTAATTTGCTGATATATGTGTATATAGACAGTACACGTATAGGCGGGGGAGGGGCTACCGCCCTTCTTGTGGACCTTGGTTTGCATGAAAAGTTGAAAACCCGAACCGTACAACGATAAATCTTGTTTTACCCTATAAGCAGACCGAAATTATGAATGAAAGAAATACATTCAGTAATATTTTATCCAATGTATCCATCAACGCTAAATGAATAAAAATGTAATTTATAAATAAAAGAATGTAATGTATAAAGCTTCTCACTTTCAATATTGATAAAATATTATGCTTATTTACACGTTTTTGTACGATAAATATATAAAACTTAAAAATGGCGATCATTGGACACATGCTGTAATTTAATCTTCAAATTAAAATTACCATACACATGCGCGCGCGCATGTGTGTGTGTGTGTGTGTGTGTGTGTGTGTGTGTGTGTGTGTGTGTGTGTGTGTGTAGTATAATTTTTAATTTGAAGATTAAATTACAGCACGTGTCCTAGGTCTAGACACTTTATGCTGTATTAGGCAGTAAGGTACATTATAATACCTTATAAAACTATTATTTCGTCTATAAAACTATTATTTTTATTCTCAAAATCTTTTTTACTACACAAAATAGTAGTACACAAAATATTTACCAAAATTTATTTTGTTGTTATTATTGCTAATTTCGTGAATAATTAATATTTCTAGACACCAAAGTATAAAATCAACTTCTATCATAATAATGGACTCGATTCAACTAATATTTTAGCATAACTTGTCTACAATACAAATTACGATCACTTTCTCGTTCTCTCCAACTTTTATTACGTTAACTTCTGTGTAGTAACTTACGATAATTCACTTACTCCGTTTACGCAGAGTTAATTATCATTACTACAGAACCCCGTTTACGTAGAGGAATTATCGTAAATCAAATAAAGATTAATCCGCCAATTTATCCGCCGACTTAATAAAGATTCCTGAATTATCGTAACCCAGCAAACGAAAAAAGATTGAAAAGAATTAAAACGGGATTGCCAGGAATTCAATTAAGGACTTTCCGAATTCCATTTTGTCCAAAAAAGGGATTAAATAGTTTCAATATCATGGAATTCCTTATTTTGGAAAGAATTTGTCTTTTTTGAATCCCATCCAATTCCGACACAAAAACGTAAAGAAATGAATACCACTGAATGCCAGGTTAGGGATTGGAAAGTTTCGTCATGAATTCCATTGAATACCATTGATTCCGTTAACGAAATGAATACCATTGAATGCCAAACTAGGAATTAAAAATTTCCGTATTGAATTCCATTGAATTCCGTCTATTTTGACAATAAAATGAATACCATTGAATTCGCGGCGCCGTCGCTCGTCGTCGTGCGCGCGTCGACGGGTCCCTCGGCCGTCGCGCGTCGACGGGTCCCTCGGCCGTTGCGTCGTCGCCGACGCGCGGCGACGGCGACGGCGACGGCGACGATTCGCTCGCGAGGGTCGCGGGTCCGCACTGGGCCCCCGGCGAGGTAGCGTCGTCGGACGCCACTTCCGCCACTTCCATGTTCATTGCTATTTAACATGCCAGCTGTAAACATTCGCGAATAACGACGATAAACACGACGCATACGGTTTTCCCGTCGTTCCTCCGGACTCCCCGGAGCTCGGCGCGACTCGCTTACGCGGAGGCCACTTGATTGTACACGATCGTGGACGACGGAAGGCGCGCGGTGCGAGCGGCAACGCGGGCTTGCGCGTCGAGAGGGTCCGGCTCGCGCCCGCTACACGGCGCATCGCCGGTATACTTTCGCGCAATTAAGGTTCAACATCGACCTCTATATCTAGGGCAGCTCGGCAGGGTTTTTACAGCGTTCTCAAGTTCGCTCGTGGCGGACAGCTGACCGCTACAGCCTATAAGTTTTTTGTCAATCAGCCATATTCGGGATAAACTGCGTATAGTTTTATTCTTTGCTCTCTAAATTTTCCTATACTATCTTGAAATCTTTTGCATATTATGATTATATCCTAGCTGTGCAAGATTAGTATGGTATTTACTTCATTCGTGTATACTTATATTTTCGAGAAAAATTTTCTGCGTGTAGGATTGGATGGAATTGAAAATTTCTTTTTTGGATTCCATGGGATTGGACATTCTCATTTCGAATCCCATCTAATTTCATCTAATTCCGCCAAAAAAGGGATTCAAAGGTATTAAAAAATTTTAATATCTTTTAATCATTTTGCGTTTGCTGGGAAGTTACTACTACAGAAGTAACGCTCGCGTAAACATATAAGTACGACAGCGCGCTGAACCGGCTGAACGCACTATCTGCACTGAGCGCAGAACACACACGTATGCTGTCACGCACTGCGACAGCATGCACTGCAGTGCACGGTCTGCATAAAGTCCCTCTATGAATGAATGTATGAATGAATGTATATCGCTTGTATGTACATTGCTTTCTCTTTTTCTCTTATTTTGCCGAAACTCAAGATGTCGCGACTCTTATTAGAGGGACTCTAGGTCTGCACGGGTATCACTGTCAAACCTCTCTGTCAACCTCTCGTGTCAAAAATGGAAAAGTGACACCAGCCGCCATTTTTGTTCGACGACGACATGTGTGGACGTTTCGTAAAATAAAAATTTCCACATTTGGACTTTGCATTGCAATATCTCCGCTTGTAAGGCAGGTAACGGAAAAATAAAGATACTTTTATCATATAAAGTTGGTCCAAGCTATCCATTAAGCCTAGTTAGAACTTGATCCGTTCACTATCAAGATCTCAAAATCTCGGTTACTCGCAACTCTTCGCGTAAATGATCTACAGTGCGGTCTCGCTTCTTGATAACCTAGAAATATCTTATCTTTCTGACTCTCTCTCATCTAACTCTCCTCGCCAGTTCTGGAGAAATCTCTTCGTACTCGGAGGGACAGCATCTCCCTCGCAATCCTTACCCTCTCATCTCCTTGATCCTAAACTTATGAACGATTATTTTCTTGATTCTCTTCCCTCCTCTTCCTGCTCTCCTGAAACATTAAATCATTTTACCTCCTCATCCTTTAATGTCCCTGAATCATTTAGTTTTACTCCAATCTCTCCCACCGAGCTTTACAACATCCTGAAGCGAATACGTCTTACCTCTGCTGGACCATACGATCTCTCAGGTCGTATGCTGCTTCTCTGCCTGTCTCAGTGTCTCGAACCTCTTCTCCATATCCTAAATTACTCCCTCCCTCTCATACTTTTCCCTCCTCTTGGAAACACGTGGTTGTCCTTCCCATTCCCAAAACTCGAGACCCCTCCACTTACTCCTCTCTTCGTCCTATCTCTCTCCCCCCATTTCTTTCCAAACTTCTCGAGCGCATATGCTTTCAACAGTTATATGCATTTGTCAGCGAAGCAAAAATAATTCCGGAATGTCAGTCTGATTTTCGTGGCTTGCACAGCACCACGACTGAGCTTCTCTACCTCTCTGACTCCGTTCTTCGTGGTTTCGACTCAGGTGTCCTCACTGCGTTGATTACACTTAATTTCACGAAGGCGTTCGATACAGTCGACCCTCACCTCCTTCTGGCTAAGCTCGGGTACTATGGCTTTTCTCCCTCTGCCTTGTCCTTTATGAAATCGTTCCTATTAAACCGCTTGCAGCGCGTTCTTTTGTATAATCCTCTGCCTATTTTCTCCCCTTCTCGCGCGGTTCTGTCATGCGTTCCTCAGGGGTCCGTGCTCGGTCCTCTATTGTTCATCATTTTTATTGCTGATCTGTGCTCCACTCCTTTTTTCGCCGAGCTTCTAAAATACGCAGACGACGTGATTTTACGCAAGTCATTCCGTCTAACTGATGCCTCCGCTATCATCTCTGCATTAAACGACCTTAAAGCTGTGGCTAAATGGGCATCCTCCAACGCATTGCATCTTAACCCTTCCAAATCCTCCCTTCTCATTGCCGGCTCCTCAGTCCTCTTAGCTCAGCTTCCATCCTTTGACCTTTACTTAAACTCTGTGCCTAGCTTCTATCGTTCTCAATTAAAATACTCAGTGTTCATACTGACTCTTCCTGGTTGTTTAAACATCACGTGGACGTAAAATGTCGAGCTGCCTTTGCTCGCCTTCGTCTTCTTTTTCCTTTCCGACACATCCGACGTAGTTTATATTCCAGCACTCAACCAACAACTCCTAAATCGTATCCAATACATTCAAAATTCATGTCTCCGCTTCTCCTATGGTGTACGTAAGTTTGACCATATATCCCTACTCTATTCTAGCTCCTGTTGGCTAAAAATCCAACAACGTTTTGTCCTTCATCTCTGTTGCCTAATTTTCCGTCTCCTTCAATCTAATACTCCTCCATACCTTCGACGTCTCCTGCATCTGAATTCCGAGCTTCATACCAGTGACGCCCCGAATACTCGTTACCCTGACCTTCTTTCCTTTCCATCGCATCACTCTGCCAAGTTTCGTGCTTCCTTTTCTTACTGTGCTGTCAAATATTTCAATGACCTTCTCTCTACCATAAGATCCTTATCCTCTTTGTCTTCTTTTTGTACAGCTGCGTCCTCCTTCATTCTATCGACTGCACTTCCTACCAGAAATGCATCTCAGCCTGCGCATCACTGATTGCTTGCACGATGTCGTGTCTACTAACGCGCACACGTACGCGTCTGTATGCGAGTGTTACATTACCTATGCGTTTAATATATAAGTATTGTTAAATCTGCAGCGTGTAAAATTATTCTCGTGAGCGAATCCACCACTTTGTATGTATATTTTATATTATAACTCTACTGTTTCCACTGGTAGGCTTAGAAACAACGCGTGTTGATGCCTCACCATTTGCGTGCTTTCTTTATTTATTTATACTCTCTACGACTGTATCCCCAATAAGCATTGCAATAAATTAAAATTAAATTAAATTAAATACCGCGTTCGTGCGTAACACCGTGGTTTCTCATCGTTAAATACTACGATTGTTTAATTCCGAATTATGGTCGCATCACGCAAAGATTGAAGTGTCACAAAATTAGGATGGGCGTCACAAGAGACGAAATATTAACGGGTCGGATTTATCAGTGTAGTGACAGTCGTGACTGTCGTGACAGATAGTGACGTACACCTAGTGATCTTGACCGCAGGGAGCTGATACCGAGATCTTTAAGAAGGAAGGTGTATCCAAAATGTATCCAAAAATTGCATATGTACGTATATGCTGTCTTGTAAAAGTTAAAGAAAACGAAAAAGTTATCTGTATCTATATACACGTGTTTATATGCACGTGTGACAGGCACTATCGCGTAACAAAGATTTTTCCAAAGTATGTTAATTACTTTTTAGTATTAGTACATTTTGTGCAGTAAAAAAGATTCTGAGAAGGAAAATTGTCGATCATGTTCCGTTTGTTTCTTATTAAGGGGATCCTATAGCGAAGGCCGAACTTTCTCGACGTCGGTAATGTCAACATTTCTAATCCTGTTTTCTATGTTATATATCTAAATCTGTCCTTGTCTAACGAGAGGCATTTGTCCTTGTTCGATTGCTGTGCCATCTCTCGCTACACGCAATACTGCTTATCCTATCAACCTGAATGTGCTTTTGCTTAATAAAACTTCATTTTAGAATATCTTTTTTTCTAGGAGTTGAATCTTAGTTTTATTTACACAATATTGTTCCTACATGTTGTCCCTACCTCGCCTGGGTGTCATTTTATATATATATGTATATATATATATATATATATATATATATATATATATATATATATATAAACTGCATTATTTTTGTTATTGTCATCAGATGACAGCTGTATGTGCCCAAACTAGTAAAATTTAAAATTTTTTTTGTTCCCGATATGAAATCGTGTGTCGCGAAGTAGATTTTTGTGCGTACTTTAATTCTGTAAAAGGATTTTGCCATTCTGTAAAGCCAATTCATCACGATGTCAGTAAGTAAGGAAATAATAATTAAAACGATAATTTATGGATATATATATTTCGCTTCTTACTTAAATTAGATCATATTATACTATGTTATTTACAACTTCAATATAGTATCTGATTGATATTTTATATTCAGGAGAATAAATTAATATCAGTTCTTGCTTGTAATTCAAGATGTAATTAGTAATGTGAATACATGGCCCATTCGAAAAATGTTTTGGGATGAAAATTTAAAGGATCACACACAATTAAAGCAGACAACAGTTTGTGCTTTGGTTAAAATAGAGAATACTCTGTATCTATTAATTTCTACTATTCCCTGCTTTAACAAAGGTTATAATTCTAAAATATATAATTAAATAAAGTTTTATTATTTCTTCACTTACAGACATCGTGATATTTTAAGTATTAATTATAAACAAACAGAATAAGCGACAATTTTTCTTCTGAGAATCTTTTTTACTATCTAAAATACGCAAAAATTTGAAAAATTTAAAAGAATCGGAGAGGTGCCGTTATTCTACATATTTACCTAAAGTTTTATTGAATTAGAAATTTGAATTAAAAGTTTTATTGAATTAGTTATTAGTTACAAGAGATTACTAATTACGTAAAAATTAATAATGTTTAGGTAGAAGTGCATTACGCATTACTTAAAAAATTAGTAATTTGTCAGGGAAAAATGACTAGTTACTAGTGAAAATTAGTATTTAAGCGAAAATGAATTAATTTCTTTTTGTAAATTGGTAATTAGTAGAAATAAATTGTTTATTATTAAAATAATTAAAAGTTTATAAAAAATAAATTAATACTTATTTGAAAATTAATAATTAGTGATTATCAATAATGAACAATTAGTCTTACAATAAATTTTATATATACATATAACATTAACATAATTATTTTTTAAATCACCTTTAACTACAATAATTAAATTATTTATGTTCAACCAATTAATAATTTTAAAAATAAGTAATTTATCTAAGTAGAGACAAATTATTTATTATTAAAAAAATTAATAATTATTTTCTATTAATTATTAAATTTCAAATAAGTAGTAATTTATTTTTGACAAACTATCAATTATTTTAATAATAAAGAATTTATTTCTACTAATTACAAATTTGGAAAAGAAATTAATTCATTTTTACCTAAATACTAACTTTCACAAACTAGAAATTTTTCTCTGACAAATTACGAATTCTTTAAGTAACCTGTAATTCACTTTTACCTAAATATTATGTTAGCAAAATGCACTTACTTTGTGCAGATACGATTTGGAAAGAAGAATATTAAAATGCCTTGTATACTTATAATTAGACCAACTTGTCAATTACGACTTATGCGACTTAGCTATCGTGACATCGATAATCGCGATATCCGCATCTCATTCGATATCTTTCAGCTACACTTTATCGTACCTACTCTTATTGCAGGGTGTATCAACTACCTGTCATATTATTAATTTTTATACAATTAAAAATTTTTTGTGACTAATTACTAATTTGCTAATTCAATAAAAATTTAATTTGTTGTTATTGTTAATTTTGTGAATAATAAATAATTAAATAATAAAAAATAAAAATTGTTTGCCAATCCCTGCTTAATACTACAAAATGCGTGATATCAGTACAAAATTACCTTTTCAAAAAAAGATAAAAAAGGTGTCAAGTACACGCAATGTATTTTGCAAATTCAAAAATCCAACTTGAGTGGTAGCTTTATTTCTCTTTAACAAAATTATGTTACAAAATTACGTTATTTAGCTGAACCTAAGTGATATGTATAAATCCAAAAATCTAACCCAAGTGATATTAGCTTTAATTTCTCTTTTAACAAAATTTTTATATCACAAAATTGTGTTACCTAACTCAACTCAACTAACATGTATTTCAAAAAAATTTTAAGGTGTGCTAGATAAAAGTAACTGGGGGTAGTTTTCTGATAATAGGGATAAAACAACAAAATCGGGATCGATGAAAATGTAAAGCAACAAAATCAAGATGATATAATCCGTCGAGATATTTCTTGAAATCAGAATTTTTACGGTGTTGTGCTGAATGGGATTAATTAGGTGTAATTTTCTCATGATAGGAGTGGTGCAACGAATTTGGGAATGGAGCAACAAATTAGCAACAAAATAGCACTAAAGAAATATGTCCTTGTTTTTTAATTTTTTTAAATTTTTTTATATGGCTGTGTTAATTTAAACTTAAGCTAGGACAGTCACTGGTTTTTCCGAAATGGCTGCAGCAAAATCCGGAATAGAGTAACAAATTAGCAACAAAAGAGCACTAAATTTCTGTATGTTTGATTCGATTGTGCTAAAGTGGCTGTATCAGCTTAATAGACGTCCTAGTATGGACAAGGATATAGGCAAGGATAGACAAGGTTATAGTACCTACATTGCATGATAATAGCTTTAATGTTCTAAAGGTTTAAGCCTAATTCTGATTACGATATGGTATTTCTTGATGTAATTCATCTACCACGATGAAGGTCTCATTTTGTGACAACAAATTGTAGAATTTTTATTATACGAAGCAAATGTTGTCACAAGTTGACATCTTATTATCTGCATTTCTGAAATTATTTTCATTCTCGGTATAAAATCGACCTTCGTGTGGAAAGCATTAGTGCATATACTTTAACTTTAAAGAAAGATTTTTAAATATCCATAAAGCCAATAAAAAGATATGCGCGTTTTTAAAATGTCGGTATTACAGCTTTAGGATCTCCTTAAGGTTCTTGAGTTCTTTCTGACATCTTGTGAGATTGTGATGTCAGAAGCGAGAAATGTTGAAAATTGACACGTTGAAAATTCTTGCATACCATTTCCAAATAAAAAAGTATTTGCATAAAATAACACTTTAGATCACTTCAGTACACTTCGAAAATACTCCGAGGTTAGGTTAGATTAGGTTAGATCTATCCCTTTCCCTTGACAGTTAATAAACAGCCATAAAATAAATGTAATACGAAACCTAATCATGCGCCTGCGCATAAGCCTGCATCGTATTACATTCGTTCTACGATTGTTTAATAACTGTCAAGGGAAAGGGCTGCAGTTCATTGTCAGAGTATTTTTTTAATATGCTGAAGTGATCTGTAGTGTTATTTTAAGCAAATATCTTTTTATTTGGAAATACCATGCAAGAATTTTCAACGTGTCATTTCTCGCTTCTGACGCATGACGTCATGATTCTAACATTTCCGCGACAAGTATTCAGGAGCCTACAGCTACGTCTCCACTGGAGCAACAACGAGCAACTTTTTGTTGCTCATTGTTGCTAAATGTTTCGAAATAATTTGACATATGTCAACTTATGGCAACATTTTGTCTACACTAAGAACCACTTCGACCAAACTCAATCGTTGGTTAAAGGGTTGCCAACATGATAAAATAATTAATATGACCATTTGTATTTTTGGCGATATAATCGTTCTGACCTAATCTTTCGTTACATATCTTTTCGTATATTGTAGAAAAGAAAGATATGTAACGAAAGATTAGGTCAGAACGATTATATCGCCAGAAATACAAAGGGTTGGGTAGGTCACACTAATTATTTTGTCATGTTGGCAACCCTTTAATCAACGATTACATTAATCGAAGTTTGGTCGAAATGGCCCTAAAGCAACATAATCATATTAACATTTGGATTTTTTGGATTTTGGGAAACATTTTTGGATAATGCGACCGTACCTGCGACTGTGTCACTGGTAACTGAATACCACAGCCACATTGTAAGAACATTTGTTCCTGTTGCGACTTGTTGACGCGTGTTGCTAGTTTTTCTTTCATCTTTACCACTTTGAATGGAAACACGCAACAAACGACAATTTTTGTCGCAGGCAACAGAAACATAGAGGAACTTCAAGAAACATTCGGCAACAACTAGCAACTTTTTTAAGAAACATAGAACATCAACAAAAAGTTACTCGGTGTTGCTCCAGTGGAGAAGCAGCTTTAAGAAAATATTCTTGTTGAAGAAAACTACTGCTTAAAACAAGTAATTATTTCTTAAAACAAGTAAAATAAAAAAAATAATTGCTTTTATTGGCTGTAGAATATAATTTTTTTGTGTGTACACAGTGCTGAATACACCGAATATATCAAGTATGTAACTTTCGTGTCAGACCTCGTCCTATCGCGACCGACTGGAAACAGACGTTCATGAAAATAGCGGTGCCTTATCTATACAGAACCAATGCAACAAGCAATGACTATACAATCTTATCTTAATAGGAAACTAATCGGGTGACGTAGTATGCAAGTAACATGAATAACTACGAACACAAACGAGCGAGGTCAAAACCTGCAAAACGACCAACAAAGTTCAATTTCAAGACAATGTTGAGATATTTAGATACCTAAAATAACCTGGCTATTTTCATTTACAAACTTTGATATATGTTATATTAGGATTTAAGAATTTTACAATGCGGATTTAGATATTTATTATTCCCGTAGTGTTTTTTCCAAATCTTTAGAAGCACTTTTGGAATCAATTCTGAGATTTTTAGACATTCTTCGGTAAATAAAAATTATTAAATATAATAACTAAAAATAATAAAATAACTAAATAAATATCCATCTTACACTGCGATTCGAAATACGATATTTCTATGCTAAATCATTAACGTTCTCGATAAAAAACGATATAGATAATATAATAGATAATATAATAGAATAATTATCGGCAACGCGCGAGCACGCGAGTGAACAAAGATGGCTCCCGAAAGGAGGGAATGTAAAAGTCATCATTTTTCCTAAAAGGCATATCTGTAAAACATGTTTTACCATCTTATTTGAGGTTGAAATAAGAAGGAAACAATGTTTATTTAACCAGGAAACTGCGAAAAATATTTTAGAAGCTGTAATAAATATTTTTAAAACGTCTGTCAAAATAGCTGTGTTTGAGCAATTTAATAAAAGATGAAAAGTTTTAAAACAAGCACAACATTTTTTTTTATGAATTATACACCACGAAATTGTATAGGAATGCTGTACATATAATACGAGCGCGTTCACAATTGCTCATATGTGCACTCATCATATGTAAATACATTCATATATATATCTTTGTCAAAAATAATACACATTTTAACACCGATTCTTACTATCCACGCGTGCACAAACACGCACACACGTACAAACACGTACGCATGCACGCACGCACGCAAGGTAACAGAGTCTTTATTCGTCTGCAATATGCATGCGCCGATATCGTCCATTATTGTATGTTTTAAGAGAATCCTAAAGCCATCTGTAATACCGACAATCGTACTTTTCTCCTTACTTTTTATTGGCTTTATGGATTTGAAAAAATCTTGCACAGAATTAAAGTATGTGCTCTACTCTGTGGACAACCACCGATTTAAAAAAAAAATAAGTAAATAAAACAGTAAAAAAAATCCACTTTAACAATAATTGCTTCGTATAAAAATTCTACAACTTGATGTTACAAAATGAGGGTGCAAGTCCATTCAGTAGACATCAAGGAATATCATACCGTTTGTAGAATTAGGCTGAGACTCCAAACAAAAAAGTTATCCGAAAAATACGATTACGTGAACGTGATGACACCGAACCAGCAGTATTGCGTGTAGCGAGAGATGGCGCAGCAATCGGACAAGGACAAATACATTTCGTTAGACAAGGGCAGATATAGGCCGGTAATATAGAAAACGAATTAGAACGGAATTAAAAGTGTTGACATTATCGACATCGAGGAAGTTCGGCCTTCACTTTAGGCGGGGAACACAGACTTCTGCATAGCGCGTGTGCGTGTGAAGCTGGCATTTCATTTTGCGAAAACTTACAAATTATTGATAGTTCTGGCTTTCTTTTCAATAGTTCTAGAGTTCTCGATAAGTTAAACAAATAGTTCTGCCCATTAAAGCACAAACAATGGGTCCGGACAAACTGACACGCCAGGTTCACACAGCGTTTCACTTTGTCCTACACGAGTTCCGTCACTATATCTCGTCAGATTTTGCGAGATCTATAGTTCTATAAAAATTCTATAAAGAATTCTGCCATATAGAAGCAAAAAATTAATTATAAGGCAATCCATATCTAAGAGGTGTAAAGTTTATTGTTGTCGCTTTTCCGCGATGCCGATTAGTTCTCTTGCTGCGCTTACCTCATTTGCAGTCATTGTATATTTTGACAGTTATGTGTATCAAGGAGTTAACAGTGTAATAATAATAGGATAATGTTAAAGCTAAATAGCGCGCGCGAAGCGCGCGTCTGTAGTGTCTAGTATAAATAAAATTACAGTGTAACAAGCATACCGAGTTGAAACATCAGTTGAAATCTCGGAGTTCCGGCTTATATAAAATATTTTTTATATAGTTCTGAGCATATTAAAACATTTTCTAAAGAGTTCCCAGCACTAGCAATTGTGTGATTTTTTAAATAAATTAATATCAACCGAGCGCCGCGCACTTAGAATAGTGTGAGACGCTGTGCAAAATCTCGGAGTTCTGGTTTATGTAAAATATTTTTCGTACAGTTTTGAGCATACTGAAACATTTTCTAAAGAGTTCCGAGCGTTAGGATCTTTTGTGTTAGATTTGTGTTAGATAGATGCTTTTTGTGTTATATTTAAAAAAATTAATATCCGAAAAGTAATCATTATGACGGAATAAGGTGAGATGCTGGTCGAAATATCGGAGTTCTGATTCTTCTAAATGTATCTATACAATAGTGCTAACGTTTGGAATTCTTTAGAAAATGCATAAATATGTTTAAAACTATACGAAAATAATTTAGAAGAGCCAAAACTCCGATCAGCGTTTCATCTTCTTCCGTTATAATCATTTTTCGGGCAGTATTTAAATTTTTTTTTAAATTATACAATGGTGCTAATACTTGGAACTCTTTAAAACATGTTTCAGTATGCTCAGAACTATTAAAAATATATTTTACATAAACCGGAATTCCAAGATTTCGCATAGGGTTTTACTCTATATTCTCTCTAAGTACTCGGCCCTTGGGTAGTATTAATTTATTTAATAATCATACAACATTGCTAGTGCCGGGAACTCTTTAGAAAATGCTTCAATATGCTCAGAACTATGTAAAAAATATTTTATATAAGCCGGAACTCTAAGATTATAACTGATGTCTCAACTAAGTATGCTTATTACATTGTAATTTTATCTTTAGTGTCTTGTAATTAATTTTTTTGCATTTATATGGTAGAACTCTTTATAGAACTGTTATAGAATTATAGATCTCGCAAAATCTGATAAGATATAGTGGAGGAACTCGTGTAGGACAAAGTGAGACGCTGCGTGAACCTGACGCGTTTTTTGGCTTTAATGGCCAGAACCATTTGTTTAACCTACATATTAAAAACTCTAGAACTATTGAAAAGAAGAACTCTCAATAGTTTGTGAGTTTCTGTAAAATAAGATGCTAGCTTCACATACACCTTTTAAGAAAGTTAGAACGCCTAATAAAATTTGTTTATCATATGCAACCTCGTTAGATTTAAGTCATTACTATATATTAATAAATACTAACAATTAATGGAAATTAGCTCTCTCTCACACGCACACACACACACACACATTCTCTCTCTTTCACTCACCCACACCCCCTTTCTTTTTGTAAAGAAACACGAAAGATACACAGGCGGACTGACGGCACAAGATTAAACTCCAAATTGCCCAACCTTTCTCCTTAATTCGTGCAGTTACAGCTTGCAGCCCACATGCAGAAAGGAAACGAAAAAATAAAATAGCGTTGACAAGATCTAATTAATCCGAGCTGTCAAAAGAGGAAGGAAGAAAGCGAGTGACCATTAAGGGGATCCTATAGTTGCAGTAATCCCGACATTTAGTTAAAAACATACAACTTTTAATTGACTTTACAGAATTGCAAAATTCTTTTACAGAATTAAAGTACGCACAAAAATGTAGAGAGCTATTAGGGTCGATTTTACATTAAAAACAAAAAAACATTAAAAAATTTGGGCACATAGAGCTGTTACTGACGACAATATTTGCTTATACAAAAATACTGCAGTTTATATATACAAAATGAAATACAAGCCCTCTAGGGAAAACATTGAAAAACAACATCGTGCAATTAGAACTAAGATTAAAAGTCTAGAAAAAAAAGTTACATGCTTTAAACTTTTATATGTGCAAAAGCACATGCAGGTTAATAGGATAAGCAGTATTGCGTGTAGCGAGAGATGGACAATCGGATAGATTACTATAGTTAGATAAGGACAGATATAGGCCAATAACATAGAAAACAAGATTAGAAATATTGACATTATCAACATCGAGGAAGTTCGGCCTTTGTGATGTCGATAATGTCAACATTTCTAATCTTGTTTTCTATGTTATATATCTATATCTGTCCTTGTTTAACGAGAGGCATTTGTCCTTGTTCGATTGCTGCGCCATCTCTCGCTACACGCAATACTGCTTATCCTATCAACCTGCATGTGCTTTTGCACATGCAGGTTGATAGGATAAGCAGTTAATTTAGCACATATAAAAGTTAAAAGCATGACACTTTTTTTCTAGACTTCTATCGTAGTTGCAATATTGCACGATATTGTTCTTCAATGTTTTCCCTAGAGGGCTAGTATTTCATTTTGTAATAAACTGCAGTATTTTTGTATAAGCAAATATTATCGTCAGTGACAACTCTATATGCCCAAATTTTTAATTTTTTTTTCATTTTTGATGTAAAATCGACACTAACGCCCTACATTTTTGTGCGTACTTTAATTCTGTACAAGAATTTGCAATTCCGTAAAGCCAATTAAAAGTGGTTTGCTTTTAACTAAATGTCGGTAATTACTGCCACTATAGCGTACAAAAAAAGATCCATCAAAAGTTTATTTTAGTAATGCAACTTTTGATGGATCTTTATTTTGTACGCATTGAATCTTACTTCTACTTGCACAATATTATTCCTACATGTTTTCCCAAGGGAGGATGATAAACATTATGTATGTATAAACTGCAGAATTTTTGTTTTAAGCAAATATTGTCGTCAGGTGACAGCTGTATGTGCCCAAATAAGTAATATTTTTAATTTTTTGGTTTTTGATATAAAATCGCGTTTGTTACCCTAGATTTTTGTGCGGGCTTTAATTCTATAAAAAATTTTTGCAATTCTATAAAGACAATTAAAAGATCCATCTAAAAACGATAATGTCGGTAAATCATACGGCTGCAGGATCCCCTTAAGGCTGGAATATAATACGTACAAGCAATAGGAATAGGGAATAGCAACAGAATATAGATTTTCAACCAATCGGAAGCCGTATATCAAATGCATTCTGTTGCTATTCCCTGTTCCTATTGCTTGTACCTTTGTTTTGTGAATAAGCATAATTTCATCGATTTCTGTGTTGGGGTGGCCAAACTGAAGAATTACCGTTTTGTGTTCCGGCCTTTATGATACTATTATTTAATTAGTAGGTTAGGTCGGTCCGTGTCGTATTGACCGGTCGTGTCGTATTGATGACGAAATTTGGCGGCTCCCAAAATGGTCACTACCGTCTCCCGACAGATAAGAGGAAGACGGCGGGAAGGATAGTGAGGCAGAGACACAGAGAGATAGTAAGAGAAAAAAAGAAAAAAAACTTTGTAGGGAATGACGCGTCTCTTGCTTCTCACTTACCACTTCGCTGCATCGTCGTTCCGCTGGAGCGTCACAGCGGCTCATCGAGCATAATCCTTCGTTCGTGGGTGATGCGGATAAACAGCCACCAGTGCGCTTCCTCACATACTACACACTCGCGAGACGCGACAACGCGAGGCAAAATGCAAGGCAACGAGACACAACAAGACGCGGCTACCAGGCGATCGAATCGGACGCGACGCGAGCGCGAGAATGCGCGAGAATGCAGACGCTCATCCGCTCCGGCACGCGATACAACCACACTTTTCAAATATTTGCGTAGCCAATCTCTCGCACGATTTGAGGTGGGTGTAAACCAGTATGTTCACTCAATCCCTTTTTGTGGTTTGCGCCGATTCGTACTGCGCATCATTATTATTTTGGGCGGAACCAATCGGAGGATTTTTGTATGTGGGGTAGTACATACTACATAGGCTGCGTTCCGTTTGGGCGCTCACGCGCTGTAAGCATCATTCTATCTTTGTTGCACATCGAATATCAAACAAAGATAGAGCGATGCTCACAGCGCGTGAGCGCCCAAACGGAACGCAGCCATAGTCGGTGTGACGCCATAGCACTTAGGCCGGTATTCATAGTCGGGTCTTAAATTTAAGACCGTCTTAATTACAATCTTAAGATGTAATGAACCAATCACAGAGCCGTATGAGCATCTTAAGACATTACTTAAGACGGTCTTGAAATAAGATCCGACTATGAATACCGGCCTTAAGCCAGTTCTACAATGTTTTTATTTAGCGACTCAAGTCGACACAAGCGTCTTTGACCTCTGTTAAGCCTTGTGTACACGATACTAGAAATCGGTCCGAGTTTCGGTTTAAGCCAATCAACTTGCAGCTCTTACAGAAAAGCAGCAGTTTCATTGGCTTAAACCGAAACTCGGACTGATTTCTAATATCGTGTACACAAGGCTTTACAGACCGCTGTTACACGCCACCCTTAGGCCCCGGACACACACTTTTTCGTAACAGTAACAGTAGGATTTCGACCAATTGCGTTGCTCGATTCGGGAACGTACGGCCGTACGTTTTCGAATCGAGCAACGCGATTGGTCGAAGTCCTACTGTTACGTTCTACGGAAAGTGTGTGTGTGGCCAGCTTTAATCGGGTTTAATAACATCGGTAGTTCTGTCATTCTGTCTTTTATCAACATCTAGTGAGCAACAAAGACAGAGCTTGTGTTAACTAGAAAGCACCTAATACGTCACAAACGATGGCAACTGCTAGTTGAAAAGTGTTATTTCCACGTTGCGCTTGTCAATTACGGTTGTCAAAAAAGAGTTGGCGAACTTTTAACTTTTTTGGCGACAATATAGCAATCAGCAATATTGGCTTCTGCACACAGGACGCGGAAACGCTTGCCGCGCGGCAAGAAGCGATGCGGTAGCCAATAAACTTTTGGTTCTTACGGAAAAGCAACACGTTGATTGGCTACCACGTCGCTTCTTGCCGCGCGGCAAGCGTTTTCGCGTCCTGCAGAAGCCATTATTTCTGAGGGTGCTGTCCCATGGACATCGGAATTATAGGAAAACGGAATTGAAAAGGTGGGATGGTGGGGAGCTAACCAATCAGAATGATTCCGTTGCGTGTTCTCACATCTGGGTTCCCCATGGCGATCATTTTTCGGAACGGAATTCATGCATGTGTGTAATTCAAATATCTGGCGGTCACTCACGGTCACTGGCGGTTAAAGAGTGTTGTGATAAGTTGCTGTTGTATTTATACATGCATCTGTTTTGATTGAAAAAGAGGAATATAATGTCATTTGCTGTAAGTATTGTAATTATATATATGAGATACGTGTATGCTAAGTTATGTTATATTAGGCTATAATATTTATATATTGATGGTCTAGCATACATTTCTAGCCTAACATACATATACAATATGCTTATAGTAGTTTCAATTTGTTAAAGACAGTATATAATAAAAATAGTACATTCTAGTGTATTTCAGTTTTTCGACTTAACTGGCAAGCGGGTTTCGTACAATCACGTACGTTTCGGCACCTTGGTTTGGGCCCTTATATTTTGTTTATATTGTTCTATGACTCCAGCCACTCCCCAGCGAGAAATGACCTATCGAATCGACGTCAAATTGACGTCGAAATCATCGATATTACATCCATATCGAAATAATGCTCGAAATTGGAGCTTATTTCGATGTTTGTGCTTTATGACATTTTTTAAAAGAAGAGATTATTTGTGACATACATTCATCGCGCCAGACTGTAAACAGGCAAATTATGTATTTTTTGTTAAGACATCGATATTTCATCATTTCGATATCGATTCGAAGCTATTTTGATTTGCCTGTCAAATATATAATAACTTGCCATTATATAAAATACAATATGAATAAAAAATTATATTGTATTGGCAGACATGGATAATGTAAATATTTTATGATTTGAACATTATAATAATTGCATTACAATATTAATTTTTTTAGGCTTCCATTTCTAGTTACTTTATAACTGTAAAAGTCACAACAAAATTCCTGTTTGTAATTTGACAATTTTGAAAATTAAAATATTATATAACAGGTACATTTTCAGTACTACATCCGCTCATTTATTAAACAAGAAGTTAAATTAAGCAACTAATTAATAAATTATTAATATTAATTATTAATACAATAAGGTATTTACATTTATCAAAATAAAAAATAAGTTCAATTATGAAAATAAATATTAATAATTGGACTTATTAAAATTAAATAATTTGTTCAGATATTGCGCTCGAATTCTTTTCGCGTTTTACAACGCCCGATCGTTTCATATTAGATGGCGCGATGCGCGAGTTGCCACTCTCAAAGAGCCCCTGCCGGCCCCACCTCTTTCCTCACTCGTTAGGTGTCATGGCCGCACTTGCTTGCGTTTCTTCGAACGTGTCGAGTCTGTTACCTCTTTCTTAACGGATTGATCGTTGCGGCACGTGTTCTGGAGACCAACCGAGCGAGAGTCGGATCACCAGGGAGAGCTCACTGCCAGGAAAGGGAGAGCTGCGGCAGCTAGCGTCCGAGAGGTAGGATCGAGGCAAGGAGTCCGGTTCAGCGAGCGGAGCCCTTAAGAGATTATTCTCATTGGGACGCCATATTTGTTACTTTCATTTCAGGGTTCATATTTTTAGGGTTTATACCGTCATTGTTAAGGATTAACCATTAATTGAAGGTTAACTATCACTTGAAGGTTAACCATCATCCAAAGAAAAACCCTTAAAGTTGGGTGTAATTTTGGACCGCCAATTGAAGATTAAACCTTCAAATGATGGTTAACCTTCAATTGGCGGTCCGAAATCACTCCCAACTTTAAGAGTTTTTCTGTGGTGTTTTTTTAACGGTTTTTTTTAACACCAAAAGTTGAGTGCATTTTTCCATAAGGGTATATCAGTAATTATTATATGCTATTTATGACATTTAACATAGCAAGTGTTTATATTATATCTATTTCAACAGTTATTTAACTTATTGTTAGAGATGTTGATTTTGTACAGACATTTTATTCTCAAAGTCAAACATTTCAAAAATATAAACTCATAAAAGAGAGAAATTAAATACACATCTGTTCTACTAATTCTAATATTAATTTGTTTACAATTTATGTCTTTTTTTACATTTTGCATACAAGACTATTTATATTTTGACGTACATATGATCAGTATATTAGGAACAAGTTATGGCGCAATTTACTTGGGATATAAAATAACCATTTACTTTTACTTTTAATAATTTATTTTTAATTTAAACGAATTGACTTTGTAAAAAAAATGCATTAATGACAACCTTCATTCAATGACAAACTTTCCTAAATCTTAATTACACTGAATCAATCTATGTTAATTGCACTAAGTCAATCTGTCAAATCTGTTTTTTTGTGATAATAAATATACAATATGTGCAATATATATTCTCTTTCTAGACTTAAATAATATATATTTGCGATTATAAATACATATATGTACAACTCTATCTAGCGACTTAAATAATATATGTTTTTGATAATAAATACATATATATGCAACTCTATCTAGACTTAAGTAATATATTTTTGTAATAATAAATGTGCATATATATGCAATTCTACCTAGATAAATAAATTAATTGTAAAAAATTATTTCTATTGTAAGTTTTGTGCTCTTCTATTATCATTTTCATAAGAAATAATTTGCTGTTTTTGCTTTCATTTTTACATTTCTATAAAATAAAACATATAAACAAAATATAAAGTACTATTTTTATTATATACTGTCTTTAACAAATTGAAACTACTATAAAAACGGCTATATTTTAGAAAATATCTCTAAGAGCAAAAAGTCAACTTTAAGTCGACTGAAGCCGACTTCTACCAAAACTGACTTGGCAGAAAAGTCGACATTTTTAAGGCTGAAAGTCGACTTTAAGTCGACTTGAAGTCGGCGAATGTCTCAAAAACCACCGATTTAAAGTCGACTTCCAGTCAGACGAAAAGTCGACTTCCCGTCATGACGAAAAGTCGACTTCCCGTCATGACGAAAAGTCGACTTCCTGTCATGACAAAAAGTCGACTTCCCGCCAACTTTTAAAGTCGATAAAATAAACCGCCGCGTACGTCTGGAGGTCGATTGTGTATCTTGAAACGAGGTAAAAATGACAAAAGTTAACAGAGTTTACTAGATTTTGATAAATAAAATCATAGATACGTCGCTAATAAATTTTCTCACTTTTGTAATTTTTACCTCATTATTTCAAGATACGCAATCGAACCCTTGCTGGAGGGTTATAACTGATGCATTTCGATTTTTTTCATATATAAAATAATTTAATTATCTAAAAAACTGTATAATTACAATCCTAATGTTTTATTCTTAATTACAAAGGCGGCCATATCTGTGCCACTTCTGTGTGCGCGGATTCCGGCAGCCACTTCTGGTAAGCTGACAACGAGACTAAAATTAAAACATTCCAGCGTTAATCGCAAAACAATATGCAAAATTTATAGCTATATAAATATATATAATATATATATATTATTATTATAATGTTGTAAATATATAATAATATTAAACAGAATACTAAATTTTCTTTCGAGAGGAAATAGAATAACAATTAAAGTAATTTAAATCGACCGTGACTGGCAATAAACGTCTTTCCGATATGAACATAGAAAAACCGTGAGCCAACTTGGTTTGTCGGATTCACACAGCACTTTTTCGGATCAAATATCGAGACATTATTAATTTCGACCAAGGAATTTTGGTCCATCGGAAAGTCAATTTTTATATGTCGACTATTTAGAAGTCGACTTTTAGTCGACTTTCCACCATTTTTAGAAGTCGACTAGAAGTCGACTTATAAAAGTCGACTTGCCGTCGACTTTCCGTCAACTGTGCTCTTAGAGTTGTGGGTTTCTTATTTGTGCCCTGCACACATATGTGCAGCCTAATCTTTTCATCTGTGTCGGATTCTCATTATAATTCGTTTGTTTGATCTATTTTCGGACATTTAACAAAAAATATATTTTTGTATAAATTACATTTACATATGAATTAAATTACTATAACTTCAATATTTTGTAGGGTATCTTTTTGTGCTTCAACTCACTTAAGGGGTTACTGGAGTGACAGCCGAACTTCCTCGATGTCGGTAATGTCGAACATTTTTAGTTCCGTTCTGTTTTCTTATTTTATACATACAAAGTCTAAATTTTTATGTGCAGCAAATGTTGTCACGTCATACGTATAATTTTTTTATTTTTTTTCGTTTTTGATGTAAAATCAACGCTAGCACCCTTCGTTTTTATGCGTACTTTAATTCTGTAAAAAAAAATTTCAATTCCGTAAAGCCAATTCAAAGTTTAGCGTCCTGAAAGAAATGTCGGTAATTCTTGCCACTCCCCTTAAGGGGATTTTTACAGAATTAAAGTACGCATAAAAACGAAGGGTGCTAGCGTTGATTTTACATCAAAAACGAAAAGAAATAAAAAAATTATACGTATGACGTGACAACATTTGCTGCACATAAAAATTTAGACTTTGTACGTATAAAATAAGCATGCATCACCCTCGGAAATACAATAAAGAAGAATCCTGTGCTTGCAGAAATGAGCTGCGAGCTTTAGTATAAGAGAACAATAGCCTGAAAATCTCATATGTATTTTTGCGTGCGGAGTAGTATTGCGTGTAGTGAGAGATGGCGCAGCAATCGAAACAAGGACAGATGCCTCTCGTTAGACAAGGGCAGATATAGGCCGGTAATATAGAAAATGATAGAAAACGAATTAGAACGGAACTAAAAATGTTCGACATTACCGACATCGAGGAAGTTCGGCTGTCACTCCAGTAACCCCTTAAAAGAACAAAAAATTTCTTAAATAAATATATGGATTAATTTTTTTCAAGTATTATAATGTCCGAATATTAATGCGAGGCACTGTATATTACATTATTAATTATAAATATACAATTAGTCCGTCTACAATTACGTTATAGACAAAACGAGCCCAAAACACTAATGCACACAGGACGCGGAAACGCTTGCCGCGCGGCAAGAAGCGACGCGGTAGCCAATCAACGTGTTGCTTTTCCGTAAGAACCAAAAGTTTATTGGCTACCGCGTCGCTTCTTGCCGCGCGGCAAGCGTTTCCGCGTCCTGTGTGCAGAAGCCATAACGCTCGCGTAAACGTAGTACTAGTCGTCGTAGTAGATTAATATCGTAAGGCCCTAAGCAGAACGGCTGTCTTGGCAGTGTTTTATGCCTTAAGTCTTTGTCTTATGTAAAGGCCAATGCACATAACAAAGTTTTAGTCATAATCGTAAGGCCGTAAGAAAATAGACCAATCACAGTCGATTATTCTTCTTGAGCTCGAAGAATAATCAAGTGTGATTGGTCTATTTTCTTATGGCCTTACGATTATGACTAAAACATTGTTACGTGCAATGGCCTTAACGCACAATACTGCACTGCCAAGATAGCCATCATTCTGCTTAGGCCCTACGGGTATACGAGCACAAGATGGCGACGGCACCAAAGTGGGGGTAAAGTTTTCGTTTCTCTACTAAAGCCTTGTGTACACGATACTAGAAATCGGTCCGAATTTCGGTTTAAGCCAATCAACTTGCAGCTCTTACAGAAAAGCAGCAGTTTCATTGGCTTAAACCGAAACTCGGACCGATTTCTAGTATCGTGTACACAAGGCTTAATATAGGACTCTAGATCAAAGGTGCCAACACGGAGTGGATCTGTATCTACTTATACTATGCCCGAGACCCGAGTAAAGTTTCCGAACGCCTATATAGTTCACTGTTTCGAACCGGAGAAATCGTCGGAGAAACCGTAAGCGCGATGGTAATTTGAGGTTGTTTGGAGATGCGATTATTGTAGGTGAGCGTTTAAAGAGATATCGATAAGCGATTGTTAATATCCCAGTAAGCAAAATGATAGCAGTTTGTCGGCAGATTGGTAATAGATTTGATCAGACATGTCAGCACTCAGCAGACTGACATCAATTGCGTTCGTATTCGTGTTCTGCCAGCAGAATCTGTTAACATAGGGCGCATTCTGTTTCACGCATGATGCACGTCATGCATGAAATTGAATGCACCCATAATCAGACAGCAGATTGGCGGCAGAAACCACGCAGAGCCTGTACCCCTATTCTGTAACTCTTAACGACAGTGTCGTTATGTTGTCGTTAAGGTGCCAATTTATGAGACGTTGAAAATGAGCGTCAACAAGGTGAACGTGGTGGTTTCGCTTTGACGCTAGCGTCAAAGAATTGAAGTTAAATTTGTTTAATATTCAGCGTCGTCGCTGAATCGTCGTTAATCGTCCCAGTACAATCAAACATTAGACTTTGAAATACGTAAAATATTAAGTATTTTCAAGTAATATCTTCAAGTAATAATATTTTATGGATACATATATAAATAAAAGATATTATTTCTGAAGATTTTTGCTTGCTGAAAATGATCGTCAACGTGAAAAGGCACCTTTACGCAGGTATACTATATGGAAAAAAGCTGCGCAATTGTCGTTATGAGCACATAATGACGCATAACGAGTTACAGAATCGCATTACTGTGGTCGCAGAAGGAAGTGATCCGCGCAGTTCCTTGGGCCCAACGAATCTACGGCATCAACCCAAGTTCAAGACACCGCGGACATACACATACAATTACGCATACGCACTTACATATACACATCCCCGAGTTTGAAGAATAATTAAATCGCATTTTTGTAACAGCGCCATTCGTGGCCTACGACTTTGCCGAGACACGCCGATTACGGCTACTACGACAAGAGGTTTGCTCTGGCCATCTTTTGAGCAGTATTGCTTATAAGCCATAATATAAGAAGAAGAAGAATCGCACTACTGAACGGTTTCAGCAGGGTCTGCTCGATTTCTACAGCTGCAATCTGCTGTTTGATTATATTAACAAACTCTGTTATACTTCTGTTGGCGTTCTGCCGACATCATGTGATATATCAGAACTGGCATTAAGGGTCACTATTTCCAACGTCTGTTAACCTCTAACCGACGTGAACGGACGATTAACTTTTCAGAATAGCGAATAGAAATTGATTATTTTGAAAATTAACCGTCAGTTAGAGGTTAGACGTTGGAAATAGTGACTTATGACAATTATTTATCAAAATAGCCAATTTCTATTCGTTATTCTAAAAAGTTATTTGTAGCAGATATCTACTTAGCAAAATCTGCTTTTAATAGACTTGGCTATTTGGGATTATAAATATAGTACAAAAAATTAAATGATAAGAATGTATATAATCTTGTTTTTAGGCTATGGGCAGGGCATGCTGTGTCTTGGGATGTCCCTCGGGAGGAGACGCCCCGTCTCATCAGATCCCCAAGAACCCTGCTCTCTTCCAGAAGTGGAAAAGCATGATTTACTCTGAGAAAATTCAACATCTTACCGACGAGCAGATAAGCAAATGTGCCGTATGCTATCGGCATTTTGCCGACGATGACTATTTAGTAACCTTCCGAGTAAGGAAGTTGAAACGCGGTATTGCACCTTCTTTAAACTTGCCAAACAATTCGACTTCTAGCATATCTAATGTGATTGAAATAGAATCGCAAACATCGACTATCAGCACGAACATGTTTGCTGTAAAAGACGTGATAGAGGTGACGGAAAGTCAAAAAATGACCAGTGTACCAGAAATGACTCAAATTGCGTTATTCCAAGATACTCCGGAAGAAGATGATTCCTACTTATTCAATCAGCCACAGACTTTACCCAAACATACTGACCTAACTAATTCAACAGCAGAAACATTTAAATCAGAACATAGAGAAAAAGTATCAAGAAAAAAACAAATAAAATTAACCACGGTGCACTTATCTCTATTTCGATGTAAGCAACAAGCCAAACAATACGAAAAGACACCTACGATACAAAAGCTATTATCTTGTCTCACGTCTACTGAAATTGCTTCTATTAAAACCAGAATACGAAAGTCAAGATACTCCCCAAAGACATATGTAAGAGTATATCACGGTATTGCAAAAAGGAGGGCCCTTGGTCAGTTATAAAATTTAATTTATCATAAGTTTCAAAGTCGAGAATAAAAAATCACAACGCGAAACTTATTATCTTCTATTTTTGGAATATCATAATAAGAAACCAATCATGTTACTTAAATTGGCAAGAAAGAGTTAATTTCATCATAATAAGTGCATATTAACAATGCACAATAAGTTTTATCATAATAATCGTAATAATAATGTATAACAATGTAAAATAATAATGTAAAATAGTAATGCAAAATAATGTATCTTCACAACAAGATAATTTTCGCTCTCATACAGTATCACGTATTACCTCTAATTATAATAAATTATTTTTTAAGAAAAATACTAATTATACTAAATGTATATATTACTGCAATTTCTGTTGCATGCACAAGATATCATTTAACTTTTATTTTTTTAGATGATAAAAAATGCTTTAGATAGGATTTTCCTCTGCATATATTGAATTAAGGAAATTGGTTGCTCAAATCAATATGATAAGAATTAGTTGAAATTTATGGAGGATATTCATTTATGGGAATCTGTTGACCATGCCAAAATTGAAAACAATTGTCTGCATGGTTGTCGAGTAATGAAATTATACTCTTGTCTCTCTTTTATATACGGGCGACAAGCAAAAATTTCACCTAACTTGTAATGTAACCCAAGTAGCAAAGTGACGTCAGAAGACGACATAATGACATCTATTTTTAGTCATTTTTTGTCTATAACGTCGGTGACTAATAATGGAAGTTTATAAGACGTCATTTCTTAGACCATCTAAAGACGTCATTTTAAAGACGTCTTAAAGTCGTCCAACTAAGGTCTTTTAGTAATATAACTATTTTTACTTCTTAATATTAAAATAAAAACCACAAAATTAACTACAATATATGTTTATTTCGCAACTTTATGATTGAAGTGGTGAATTTATAGTATAAGTAGATGTATTGCGTGTGATTATAGTTTTATGATAACTATATATTTCATGCAGTGTTATAGCTATCAAGAACATATTGTTACAAGATTTTTGAACACTTTAAAGATGTACCTGTTATAGACAAGTATAGTTAATAAAGGAAGCATCAGGGTCAGAAGATCGTCACTGTCCACTGGATCATCGAAGTCAAGCAACACGGGCGCGGTACTGTACTAGGATGGGTGACCACCTTGAGAAAGCAGCTATACGCACATGATATGTAAAGAAACAGTTAAAAAAGCGTTTTTTTTCTAGGTAAAGAAAAAGAACGTTTTTTAAAATAAATGTTTATCAAGTGGACATTTTAATATTTTAATTTCATAAAAAACATTTCTAGAAACCGGTATGTCGTACATTGGACTTATTTTTGACGTCAATAAGACGTCAGAAAATGTCGTGTGGATGTGACATATCGACGTCATTTTCGGGTCTATTTAGGACATCTGATTGGTCATTTTGTGACCAAAATTTACCGTCACTATGACGTCATTTTGCTACTTGGGAACTCTCGAAAGCATATTAAAAATGATAAGAATTTAATGAAAATAGGTGCAAATAATTCTTTACATATTTAGAAAGAACTTTTTCGAAGACTTAAATTATTTATCTACATAGTTATCAAGAAATTGTAAAAATAAAAGAGGACCACATTTATTTTTTCCACATTTTAACGTGGATAAATAACGTATTTGGGTTTCAATTGTACAAACAACTTTTTAAACCTTAAGGGGATGCTGGAGCCGTCTGTATAACCGACAAAATTACCATTTTCTTTGTTATCGACTATATCTGTCCTTGTATAGACAAAGATATTAATAAGGATAGCACGCTACATTGCACGCACACATACGCACGATACACATCATACTTTTATATTACGCTTCCAAATCTTGATTTGGGGGGTTTATCGATGTTTTTCTTGTTGTGCAATTCACCCAGTGAGAAACGATACATCGGATCGACGTCGATTCGATATCGATTCTATCAGATCTCATCGATGCGGTTCTGCAGGTTGTTGAACATCGATAGTTCCAAATATTTCGATGTTATTTCGATGTTATGATAACTTTGCAAACAATCTGTTTTAGTAGCATGTAGCAATATAATATAATACTTTCTTTCAGATTTTCAATGTTTTTCAGGTTTGTCCATTATCAAAACGATTCGATATCGGTTCGACATCGATTCGACTTATAAGATGAAAAGAACTAAATTGTTTCCTGAATCGAAGAAAACTGAAAATTATTGTGTTTTAAATTATACATTAACAAGTATGCGGTCTAATATATATATATATTATATATAATTTATATATTTATTTATATAAATTATATTATATGTATATATATATATATATATATATATATATATATATATATATATATATATATATATATATATATATATACTAGCTGGTTACCCGGGCTTCGCCCCGGAGGACATATGTGATAAGACACGCAAATAGTCTCTCTCTCTCTCTCTCTCTCTCTCTCTCTCTCTCTCTCTCTCTCTCTCTCTCTCTCTCTCTCCCTCCCTCCCCCCCTCCCCCCCCCCCCTCTCCCCCTCCCTCTCCCTCTCCCTCTCCCTCTCCTCTCCATCTTCCCCCTCTCTCTCTTTCTCTCTTTTTCTCTCCCTCTCTCCACCTCTCTTTCCCTCTCTCTCTGTCACTTTCAGATGAATTCCGCACCACGCGTCTTCCGTCGTCAACGATTGTACGGCGCGAGCGGCAACGCGGGCTCGCGCTGCGAGAGGGTTCGACTCGCGCCCGCTACGCGGCGCATCGTCGTATATTTTCGCATTATTAAGATTCAACATCGACCTTTATATCTAGGGCAGCGACATCATCCTTTGGTTTGTGTGGTTGAATAACTCGAAAAAGAGATTGAATTTTGAATGTGAGAAGCCGATTAGCTTGAAACTTGGTGACATTTATAAGTATATGTTCGGCTCGAACTTCGAAAGAAGAAGAAGACGATCAGTTTTGAGCTTGAGGGTGCTGTCACATGCAGGACGGAATTTCGGAAAACGGAATCTCGGAATCATTCTGATTGGTTAGCCCCATGGAGTACAGTACAAGCCCCATGGGGCTAACCAATCAGAATGATTCCGAGATTCCGTTTTCCGAAATTCCGTCCTGCATGTGACAGCACCCTGAGAGTTGAGACCTGAATAAGTCGAGCTGAGTTAGTGTATTGACGTTAACACGATATACGTTAACCTTTAGAGGGCGGGAGTGGTCGAAATATCGACCACCCAAGGCACGCACGCACGCACGCACGCACGCACGCACGCACGCACGCACGCACGCACGCACGCACGCACGCACGCACGCACGCACGCACGCACGCACGCACGCACGCACGCACGCACGCACGCACGCACGCACGCACGCACGCACGCACGCACGCACGCACGCACGCACGCACGCACGCACGCACGCACGCACGCACGCACGCACGCACGCACGCACGCACGCACGCACGCACGCACGCACGCACGCACGCACGCACGCACGCACGCACGCACGCACGCACGCACGCACGCACGCACGCACGCACGCACGCACGCACGCACGCACGCACGCACGCACGCACGCACGCACGCACGCACGCACGCACGCACGCACGCACGCACGCACGCACGCACGCACGCACGCACGCACGCACGCACGCACGCACGCACGCACGCACGCACGCACGCACGCACGCACGCACGCACGCACGCACGCACGCACGCACGCACGCACGCACGCACGCACGCACGCACGCACGCACGCACGCACGCACGCACGCACGCACGCACGCACGCACGCACGCACGCACGCACGCACGCACGCACGCACGCACGCACGCACGCACGCACGCACGCACGCACGCACGCACGCACGCACGCACGCACGCACGCACGCACGCACGCACGCACGCACGCACGCACGCACGCACGCACGCACGCACGCACGCACGCACGCACGCACGCACGCACGCACGCACGCACGCACGCACGCACGCACGCACGCACGCACGCACGCACGCACGCACGCACGCACGCACGCACGCACGCACGCACGCACGCACGCACGCACGCACGCACGCACGCACGCACGCACGCACGCACGCACGCACGCACGCACGCACGCACGCACGCACGCACGCACGCACGCACGCACGCACGCACGCACGCACGCACGCACGCACGCACGCACGCACGCACGCACGCACGCACGCACGCACGCACGCACGCACGCACGCACGCACGCACGCACGCACGCACGCACGCACGCACGCACGCACGCACGCACGCACGCACGCACGCACGCACGCACGCACGCACGCACGCACGCACGCACGCACGCACGCACGCACGCACGCACGCACGCACGCACGCACGCACGCACGCACGCACGCACGCACGCACGCACGCACGCACGCACGCACGCACGCACGCACGCACGCACGCACGCACGCACGCACGCACGCACGCACGCACGCACGCACGCACGCACGCACGCACGCACGCACGCACGCACGCACGCACGCACGCACGCACGCACGCACGCACGCACGCACGACACTAGCCATATTATGTAAAATAAAAATACATCATGTTATAAAAATTCTAGCTAGAAATGATCTGTCGAATCAATGTCGATTTGACATCAATGTCGATGTCGATTGATAATAGTCGATGAATAACTGCTGTCGAATACTGAGTGATTTTTTTAGTATTTTATGTAAAAAATTGTCTTATCATAATTTTTTATGAATAATTTTGTCGCGTCATATTATCAGTTCATATATTTTATTCTTAAAAACATTAAAATATTTTAAATATAGTTAAATACACTACTAAAAAAAAATAGGAAAAACTTTTTATGCCCTAAAAATTGGGCTATTTTTAAAGCGCAGAAACTCAGCAAAAAATCATTGTAGACGAAAAATTAAAAAAGCTTTTTGAAGTTTGAAGTTTAAAGTTTCAACTTTAACAAACTATTATTAATATTTTTTAAAAATTTGTTTATTTTCCTTGTTCCGTGCTTTAAAAAAGAACATATTGTTCTGTTCCGTAAAATTATGTGTATTTGACACTTTGCAGTTCAATAAAAAAATTTCTTTAAAAAAATTCAGCTCAAGTTTTATAATCTACAATTTTTTGCTAACAAAACGCTTTTTTTTAACTTTTCCTGTGATTTTTTAAACCGAGATATACGATTTTGAAACCTGTACTTTTTAGAAATGTCAATACTTGGCGAAAAATCATTGTAGACAAAAAATTAAAAAAACATTTTGAAGCTTGAAGTTTCAACTTTAACACGCCTACAATGGTTTTTTAATTATTCGTCTACAATAAATTTTTCGTCGAGTGTTGGTACTATTTCTAAAAAGTATAGATTCAGTTTTTAAAACACAAAAAAAGATAAACGAATTTTAAAAAGTTATTGGCACCGTGTTAAAATTGAAACTTTAAGCTTTAAAATGCTTTTTTTATTTTTTGTCTACAATGACTTTTTGCCGAGTTTCAGCAATTTGAAAATAGCTCAATTTTTAGTATAGAAAGTGTTTCTTATTTTTTTGTGTATGAACGTATTATTTGTTACAAACAATTAGATATCTTGAAAAAATAGTCACTGTAATTATAGTTATTATAGAACTAAAAATCATGCAATATTTTATACGATATGGGTGATGTTTACGTCAAATCATGCGTAAACTTATGTCTCTGACTTATGTTTATGACATTATCGGAAACAGTTTCAACAATCTTTGTATGTACTCTTGACCATTTTTTAATTCGGTTTTTTTATATAACGCGATTTCTTTTTATATGTAGTCCGGTCAAAGTAGACATTCAAGGTTACAATAATTCCGATACAGCTGAAAATTCGTACGAATGTTCGGAACACCATTATAAATGAACTGTGAAAAGTCCCCATACATCCCGTGCCTGGAAAAAATTTTATTCAAGGTCAAAGATGGCAAAAATGGGTTTTTTGTGTTTTTCAGCCGAATGGTAAGTTTTATCATAAAAATAGCTTAGACAATAATTGTAGATCGTGCAATTATCTATAATAATTGTCTCTATACTTTTTTCTGTAAGAGTCACCGTTTCCGAGATATAATCATTCAAAAAGTTGAAAAAACGGTGTTCTTCATAATATGCATAATAGACCGAGAGCTGACTACGAAAATACCAACGTCATTTATTTAAGAAAATTTTCAACCTCAAACGATTGTGGCAATGTTGCAAATTAAGAAAGGGCAAGTCTGGCTGCTGGCCGGTGGTGCGTTTAGCGGGGGCGTACGCCCTTAGCTGTAAAATATCGAGGATGAAAAACGTCAATATCTGTACGGATAAAAATTTTTTTGCGTGTACTATATAATATTGTAAAGTACTTGCAAATGTTGCCAGACCTGTAGGTGGGGTCTAAAGTATTGCCAGATCAGGGTATAACTGCTTAATACTTAATAACATTCACGTCATTTCTGTAAAATTGAAATTTTTTGCTTATTGTATACGTGTTTAATAATCTGTATATGAAATGACAGACAAAAATCTCGGGTCTAACACCGTGCCAGACGTCGCCGAAAATCTCAGTATCTATGGAATGTACTGTAAATTGCCGGCAGCAACAATTAATTTTATCACTTAAATTTTTCGAGCATTAAATTTAAAATGTTCTCTGCTAATAACAATAATATTTACGAACATTTTTTACGGGAGGAGGGGTACATAAAAATTTCGGTTCTAAAACCTTGACAGACTCCGACAAACAGCTCTTTACCGGGGCGATAAAATACACACATGGAAGCTATTCTTCACGAGTAGGTATACAGAATTTATAGAAAGCGATGTAACATAGACTTATCATTATAAGACTTATAATAGACTACTTATTAGACTTATTATTTTTATTAACAAAACATTTCAAATTTAAAACATATGTAAAAAAAAGTTGAACATTTATATCCTACGATTTGTTTGTCGGAGTCTGTCAAGGTTTTAGAACCGAAGTTTTTGTGTACCCCTCCTCCCGTAAAAAATGTTCGTAAAAATTATTGTTATTAGCAGAGAACATTTTAAATTTAATGCTCGAAAAATTTAAGTGATAAAATTAATTGTTGCTGCCGGCAATTTACAGTACATTCCATAGATACTGAGATTTTCGGCGACGTCTGGCACGGTGTTAGACTCGAGATTTTTGTCTGTCATTTCATATACAGATTATTAAACACGTATACAATAAGCAAAAAATTTCAATTTTACAGAAATGACGTGAATGTTATTAAGTATTAAGCAGTTATACCCTGATCTGGCAATACTTTAGACCCCACCTACAGGTCTGGCAACATTTGCAAGTACTTTACAATATTATATAGTACACGCAAAAAAATTTTTATCCGTACAGATATTGACGTTTTTCATCCTCGATATTTTACAGCTAAGGGCGTACGCCCCCGCTAAACGCACCACCGGCCAGCAGCCAGACTTGCCCTTTCTTAATTTGCAACATTGCCACAATCGTTTGAGGTTGAAAATTTTCTTAAATAAATGACGTTGGTATTTTCGTAGTCAGCTCTCGGTCTATTATGCATATTATGAAGAACACCGTTTTTTCAACTTTTTGAATGATTATATCTCGGAAACGGTGACTCTTACAGAAAAAAGTATAGAGACAATTATTATAGATAATTGCACGATCTACAATTATTGTCTAAGCTATTTTTATGATAAAACTTACCATTCGGCTGAAAACACAAAAAACCCATTTTTGCCATCTTTGACCTTGAATAAAATTTTTTCCAGGCACGGGATGTATGGGGACTTTTCACTGTTCATTTATAATGGTGTTCCGAACATTCGTACGAATTTTCAGCTGTATCGGAATTATTGTAACCTTACCCCTATTTTTTGGGCTAAATTGACCGGGCTAATGATGTCCTTTGCTCTACGGCGTAAAATAAAATGTCTTTTGTATTCTTACATCTTCTTTACATAAGTTTCTTCCCAAATAATGTAATCTTTTTAACGCTTACGCAGTACACTTTACCACGTAAAAAGAGAGTTAAGTGTACATATACAAGGTGTTCCATTTTTAATAATAACCTCAAACATATCTTGAACAATACATTTTAAAGAAAAATATTTTAGATAGAAGTTGCATGGTTTATGGGAAGACAAATGATGGTAAAATCAATTTTTGAAAAAAAACGGTTTTTCAAGGAAACAGAGGTCTACAATTTTTTTAAATTAAATTAAATATTTTTTTACATAAAATGATTCTTCTTGTTATTCTGCATATAAAAGTATCAAGGTACAATTATAAAAAAAATCAATACTTTACGAGATATATTGTACTTCATTCTGATACATTTTAACGTAATATATAAAAAAATCTCGTAAACTATTCATTTTTTGGTAACTGCACCTTAATACTTTTAAGCACAGAATAATGAGATAAATTGGTGTAAAGAAAACAGAGTTGATCTTTAAAAAAATTATGCAATATGCAACTTTTTTTTAAGAGCATGTGTTTTCTTTACACTAATTGGTTTATCTAATTATTCTGTGCATAAAAATATTAAGGTACAATTAAAAAAAAATGAATAGTTTATGAGATATTTTATATTTTACGTTAAAATATGTCAGAATAAAGTATAATATATTTCATAAAGTATTGATTTTTTGACAATTTTACTTTAATACTTTTTCATATGCAGAATAACTAGGAGAATCATCTTATATGTATAAGAAAATCATATAATTCCATTTTAACCCTTTCAGTCCCATAATTAAGGAAATAGCCAAATATCTATAAAACGTATTGAGTATATGGTTTTCGGGGTCGCTGATTACGAATCTGAAATCAGATTTGTAATCAGCGACGCCAAAAACCCCCAAGAAACAAGTTTCAAGAGAATCCGGTTGATTTTTACAAATTCGTCCGCCATATTGGATCCGCCATTTTGAATCTTGAAAATCTGATTTCAGATTCGTAATCAGCGACCCCAAAAACCCCCGAGTAACAAGTTTCAAGAGAATCTGGTTGATTTTTACAAATTCGTTCGCCATATTGGATCTGCCATTTTGAATTTTGAAAATCTGACTTCAGATTCGTAATCAGCGACCTCGAAAACATAAAAAACCATGTTTTAAGGTATACATTAATTATCAAATTTCGTTACAATCAAATTCAACTGAAAAAGTGGTGCATTTTTTGGTGTAAATTTGTTAATAACAAAAAAGATTATAAACAATATTGCTAAATATGCTACTTGATTATCAAATTTGAACCTTAGCAACATAAAAAAGAAAAAAAATGCAAGTTTTTGCAGTATATACTGCAGTTTATACTAAAAGTTACGATGAAGGAAAAAAGACTCAAAAGGTGGTTAATATATTGCCGCCTGAGACTGAAAGGGTTAAAAAATGGTGGTGACCTCTGTTTTCTTAAAAAATCAATTTTTTCAAAAATTGATTTTACCATTATTTGCCCTTTTCCAAACCATGTAACTTTTGTCTGAAACATTTTTCTTTAAAATGCATTGTTCAAGAAATATTTGAGGTTGTCATTTAAAATAAAACACCCTGTATAACCTTAAGTCTTAATATCATAGTTTGTAACATTATAATGTGCTTTTTGTTCATTTTGAAGATCATAGAACAAAACTTCAAGAGATCGTTAAATCGAAAAATACGTAGATCTTACCCGATGGTTCACAACTGAATTAGATGAAAATATGTAAGTAAATGCAAAAGTTAAGTGAAAAAGTAAAACAAATGTAATGCGTTAAACATATTTTAATGTACGTTGCTTTTTAGTATTATATTAAGTGTTATTTGCAATTGGGAACAAAGTTCTCTTAGTAGGGGATCTAGCTCCATTTTTTCGTGATTATTTCGGTACTTATGAAACTTTTTGTGGTGATTCAGAATGTTATTCAATGATCAAAGCTCCGGGGACTGACAAAAAAGTGGGTCGCTTTGGGTGGTATAGCCACCCACTTGTGCAAAAAAATTTTTTTTTTAAGTTATTTCGGTATGTCAGTCATTTTGCACCATAATTCTTTGATATTATTTTATGACTATTAGCATAATTGACTGACAAAAAAGCGGGTCGCTTGTGGGTGGTAGGGCTGCCCAAAAATGTTATTTTTTTTAAAAATCATTTCAGTGTGTCAGTCATTTTGCACCATAATTCTTCGATATATTCTATGACTATTAACATAATTGACTCTGACAAAAAAGCGGGTCGCTTGTGGGTGATAAGGCCGCCCAAAAATTTCATTTTTTTTCAAATTGTTGGAAAGATGCTGTGTGCGAGTAGAGCATTCGCGCCCTGCGAGAGGGCACTACCTGGCGTAGCAACGCCGGCGCGCTCGCTGTGCGAGGCGACACTCGAGAGTCTGATCTCAGCGCGTGCACACGTGTCTTTATAGAGCATTATAGAATAAAAGTTATTATAACAGAAGCAAGACAAGTTAATTAGTTATCCATCACCACCACCATCTCGATCCCTGCGGAGAGCTAAATTCCAATAGGTTATGGGCCCAGGGCACGTTTTTCTTGCGGAAAATCGGTGAGAAGTGTGTGGCAACGACGACAGATAGACGAATTAGACGCAGACAGAGAATAGAAGATTAGAGGGTAAGTAAATAATATTCCTCGTAGCTGACGAGCAAAACGAGAGAATTCTCAGATAATAAGAATGCTCGAGAAATGTTAGAAGGAGATAGATGTATAAAGTGTAATAGAAAAATCATCGTCGATGTACACGAAAAACAGCGCTGATAAAGTAGAGACTAGAAAAATAAAGAGTAGATGCGTGAAATTAACTAAATTCTAAGAGAATTAGAGAATAGATGTGCAAGAGAAATAGAGAATTGATGTGTGATAGAAAGAGATAGATGCATGATAGAAAGAGATAGAAGTATGCCGCTTGGTAACAAGTTGGCGGGAAAAGCGACGTGCGCGTGCAGGTCCGAGCGCGAACACCGAGCATGTTTTGTTTTGGTTGTTTTTCCTCTCCAACGCGCGGGACGTGTTGCCGGGCACGCGAAGGCATGATCGATTAGAAAAACAAAGCATCGATGCGAAACCATGACACATATGTATATACATGTATGTGTATGGAATTCTTTTTCAAAATCGACATGCATCGGGTCGGTAATCAAGCATGACTTGCTGTGCGGTGTAGCTTGATCGCTGTTTAGGGAGGCCGCGTAAATCTGTACGAGTCCCGTGCGCGTGCGTGATCAACCCGATATCCTATAGATCTTTTCAGCAGTGCTGGAGATCGCACGGGATAGTGGTGTGCGTGTGCGGATGGCTCTGCAGAGGCGCGTGGTTTCTCGCTTTCAGATCATTATGAATTGCAGTGCGTTCTGTATGGTCTCGTAAGCAATAAATAAGTCTTATTGTTGAGAAAAACTCGACGATAAAATTTTAAATTTTATAATATCAATATATTGGATATTGAATTTATTTTAAAAATTAATATTATTCATGTCCGATTGATATTTGAAATCCCGATATAGATGGATAGAGATAGACTAGACGAAGGATGCGCAGAGAAGGACGAGAATCTCCTGGTAGATTATGAGAGTGACGATAGTACAGAGACGGTAATAGAGAGAACAATAATAGAAGAAAAAGGTAAGAGAATATTGTTCAAAGAGTAAAAATAAAAAAAAAAAAAAAAAAAAAAATATATATATATATAAATTAGATGGTTAGAGACAGCAAATGTGTAAATATAAGAGTTCAAAGATGAAATTGAAATAATAATCTGAATATTTACACAGATAAAGAGAAAAAGACAGAGTTAGAGCTACGAGGGGCAATCTCAAAACCAAAAGAGAAGCCTCAAATCATAGAGAATATCCCAATGCCGAAATTTGCAGGAGAGGATAGACCTGTTCTTCCGATTGGTAGCAAGATTTTGTACGAAAAACAAGAAAAACTCATCGCGAGAAATGAGATGATGACCGGAAAATTAGAGACCACACTCCAAACCCTGGAAAAAGTGATGACGCAAGCAAATTTAATGATGGAGAATATGGTGCGAGTTTCGGAGGCTAATTTAGAAAGAGAAAGACTGAAACTTAGACGATTAGAGGTAAATAACGAAAATATACAAGATCTAGATGAAAATAACTTTGAAAAAGTTACTGAAGAAGTAATCTCTCCAGCTGAAACTAGAGATAAAACTAGAGATTTAGATGCACTTAAAAACGCGATAGAAATTGGATTAAATAATCAGAAAATACATATTAAAAGAGAGTACAAGCTTACGCAAAAATCTAATTTTGATCTCTGGATGGATTATTTAAAATCAGAGTTAATGAACAATGATTTGCTAGATGTAATAGATGCAAGTATAAAAAGTCCAGAAAATCTTTCGGAATTAAAAACTGCTAAAAGAAAAAGTTTTGTTAGAGATATCATAATTAATCATATAGATGAAAATTATCATAAGAGAATTTTGCACGAAAAAGATCCATCAGAGATTTTAAAGAAATTAAGAGGATATAAGAAGAATGAAATAAATGTAACACATACATCTGTAAGAGCTCGTCTCTATCAGATTAAAATGAAGAAAGATGAGAAAGTAAATGATTTTTGCGAACGCTTTGACTCCATAGTTAGAGAGTATGAATCATGTGAGGATGCAGTACCTCTTACAGAGCAAGAGATTAGATCGTCGTTCTATCAGGCGGTAGCTTTTAATGTACCAGAACTGAGGAACGCCGATTTGATCAGAAGACAAACAACTCAAAAAGAAATGAATATTGATGAAATAAATCATTTATTACACAGTTAGAAGCAGAAGTAAAGAGCATAGAGAAAGAGCATTTAGAGAAATCAGAGGCTAGAGTACAGAGAGTGAAATTAGAAGCAGATGGAAAACCTGTAAAGTGCTACCGGTGCAACAAGATAGGACATATGGCTAAGGACTGCCCGCTCATTGAAACAGGAGCTTGGTTCTGTTACCATTGCCAAGAGGTTAGAGGTCATAAAGGAGATGATTGTCCAAACGCCGGAGCACAGGCTGGAAGATTTAGAGGAAAAAGGTATAAATTTTTCAATAATAAAAATAAAAATAAGCCGAATAAAGCCGAACAGACAAGCACCAAAAGAGTAAATAATAGAGGAAAGATAGTTAAATTAAACAACAAAACTCAAGCAAAGAAAGCAACAATAACCGCCAAAGCTAAAGAAGACAAATCAGAGTCAGGTAAGATTAGATTAATAAAGAGTAGAGATAATTCAAAAGAATCAATTAATTTTATAGCAGATTCAGGAGCAACCGATCATATTGTTAATAAGAGTGTAATACTGTCAAACTTTGAAAAATGTGAAAATCAGATTATCAGATGTGCGAATAAAAATGAATTTGCAAATATTGTAATAGACGGTAAAGGGGATCTTTTGTTGCGAACGGGAGAAAAAGAAGAGAAAGAGATTAGATTAACAGATGTAATAGCGACAGGAGATGTATCAGAGAATCTATTGTCTTTGAGAAAATTAGCAGAGGCTGGTTTTAGCATTTATTTAGATGACAAATTGCTTAAAGTATATAATAAACTAACAAATAAAGTAATTTTTAGAGGAAACTATAATAAACCAAATTGGACGATACAATTTGAGGTTAAAAATAACAATGTAGAGAATAATAGGAGAGTAGACTGTGCAGTATATAGATGTAGTGCAAAGATAGTGTCACATTGTGAGTCCCCTGAACAATCACAGACAAACATTGAAAACAATGAGCTATCTATTTCGGAGGGAGAATTAAAAGAGTATGAAAATGTTGGATCTGTGATTGGGAGGGAGAATGAAGAGGAACTCACAAGTGTGGATGAAAACGTACAGCACGAGATAAGTACAGAACTCAATCAAACGGTTAAATTAGAAGATCTACAATCGTTAAAGGATATAGAAGAAATGTGCGAGAGTTCAATAATAGAAAAGTCAGAGAAAATAAGAGGAATAAATGAGGCGATGTTATGGCATGTTAGACTAGGTCATGCATCACTAAGCTATTTAAAAAGACTACAGAAATTAGATAAGAGATTAGAGAAAGTAGAGTTAGATGATTCCATATTAGAGTGTGAGATATGCATAATGGCAAAAATGGAAAAACTGCCATTTAGAGAAACAAGAACTAAAGCACAAAGACCACTTCAGGTCATACACACGGATATTATGGGTCCGATAAAACCCACCTCGTATCCAGGACAAAAGAGATTTATTATTGTGTTTATAGATGATTATTCTAGATTGGCGAAAGCATACTCATTAAAGACGAAAGACGAGTCCGGAGAGGCTTTAGAGAAATACCTCATACATGCCAGGAATTTACTAGGAAAAGAAGAAAAACTGTGCTATGTAAAGTCAGATCAAGGCAAGGAGTTTACGGGAGGTGCGTTTAGAGAAGTAATGGAAAGAGAAAAGATAGAAGCACAATTTGCGCCACCGTATACGCCAGAGCATAACGGAGTAGCTGAGCGGTTCAATCGAACATTACAAGAGAAAATAAGAACCCTTATGTTCGACTCAGGACTACCGAAAAGTATGTGGGAGTTAGCTGTTGACGCTGCCGTGCATGCGTATAACAGATCTCCACACAAAACCATAGAGTACGAAATTCCATTGAAGAAGTTTTCACCAGAAACAACCTGTCACTTAGAACAGCTTAAGAGATTCGGATGCATTGGATATGCAAAAGTACCGAAGCCTACATCAAAATTTGATAAAAGAGCAATTAGAGGAATATTAGTTGGATACACCAATACCGGATATATACTATGGCATCCAAGTACGAGAAAGTTTCTAGAGTCTCGACATATCCGATTCAATGAAAAGATAACATATAAAGATGTATATAAAAACGGTCAAATTGAAAATGAAAAAGAAATAAACAAGAATTGGATGAAAGAATTTGTAGAAGATGAAGAGAAAGAAGAGTTAAAACAAGAAATACCAGAGAAAAGAAAAAGAGGTAGACCAAGAAAACAAGCAATGCAGTTAGATGAACAAAAACGAAAGGATGTGCAAAGAGGGAGTAACGCTCCAATGACTAGAAGTAAAACTAAGAGGAAGTGTAAATCATTAGAGAACATTAGAGACATTCGAGTGCAAAAACCGATAGAGGATATTAGCTTCGCTAATTATAGTTTTGTAGAAACAAATAAATATCAAACAATAGAGAATGAAGACGAATTGAGTCGATGTCTTCTGGCATCATTACATAGAGAGCCCTCGACATATGAAGAGGCGATGACAAGCAGCGAAAGAGAAAACTGGAGAAATGCTGTCATAGAAGAACTTGAGTCTATGCAAATCAATAAAGTATGGACGCTTGTCGATAGACCATTAGAGAAATTAGATGGAAAACGACCCAATATAATAGATTCAAAATGGGTATTTAGAAGAAAATTAGAGGCAAATGGATCTACCAGATTCAAAGCAAGACTAGTGATTAGAGGTTGTAAAGATAGAAACGTGTATGATTTAAAAGAGACATATGCACCCGTTTCAAGACTGTCACTGGTTAGATCTATATTGGCAATAATAAATAAGTATAAATTATACGTTAGTCAGCTAGATGTTAAGACTGCGTTTTTGAATGGAGTTCTAGAAGAAGAAGAAGAAATATATATGGAAATTCCAGAGGGAGTAGAAGTAGATGAAAACACCAAGAAGACTAAGGTGTGTAAATTGAATAGAGCTTTGTACGGATTGAAGATAAGTCCGAAAAGATGGAATAAGAGATTTTCAGAAGAGGCTAAGAAACTTGGATTAGAGAACGATCTACATGAGCCATGTCTATTCACGTGGAGGAAAGAAGGCAAAATAGTGATTGTACTGCTTTATGTAGATGATATGTTGGTTGCAAGTAATGACCAGGAGAAATTAGAGGAAATCAAAAGAAGTTGAGTGAAACATTTGAGACGAAGGATCTTGGAGAACCCAAGAACTTTCTAGGAATAACAATAGAGCGAAACAAAGAAGAAAAATACATGTATATTCATCAGACGCGATACACTGAGAGCATATTAGAAAAGTTTCATATGAGTGAATGCAAGCCTCAGAGTACTCCTATGGTCACCAGAAAAGTAAACAACAAAAACAAAAAGAGTAAACTAGAAGAAAAGAGCATTGAAAAAGAAATTAAAAGAGTACCTTATAGAGAAGCTATAGGAAGCTTAATGTATCTGGCAAACGCCACACGACCTGATATAGCTTATGCAGTGAACTATTTGGCAAGAAGACAATTAGAGCCCACAGAAGAAGACTGGCAAGATGTTAAAAGAGTTTTCAGATATCTTAGAGGAACTGTGAATCGAGGATTGATATTTAGAGGTGAGACAGATGAGTTAGAATCACTGACAGACGCTAGTTTTAGAGATTGCATTGATTCTACATCCACTGGAGGATATATAATCAAATTATTTGGAGATGTGATAGCATGGAGAAGTCATAAACAGACATATGTTACACTCTCTACCTGTCAAGCAGAGTATCTAGCAATGAGTGAAGCCTGTCAAGAAGTGATCTCATTAGACAAGTCGCTCAGGTATGTTGTTGGAAAAACATTCTTGCCTACGACAATCTGGTGTGACAACAGAGCAGCAGGAAACTGCACTAAGAAAGATGGAAGTCACAAACTTAAGATGTTTGATGATAAACTAGAGGAGATAAAGAAAAATTTAAAAGAAAGAGAAGATACTGGAAACCGAAAGCACATGGCAGATACTCATGGAGATTTTGTCAAACAATGTGTAGATCAAGGGAAAGTAGAAGTTAGATGGATAAACACTAGAGAAAACTTAGCTGATATTATGACTAAACCGTTACCTTTGGAAGCATTCACATATCTTAGAGATAATATAACGAATTTAGAGTTTAAGTGCAACTGAAAGCGAAATCTTACTCGGAACTAATATTTTGCAATTTTTCAGATAAGAAAGAGACTTAGAGGATCCGAGCCCACTACCCGCACAAAGGGAGGGAGTGTTGGAAAGATGCTGTGTGCGAGTAGAGCATTCGCGCCCTGCGAGAGGGCACTACCTGGCGTAGCAACGCCGGCGCGCTCGCTGTGCGAGGCGACACTCGAGAGTCTGATCTCAGCGCGTGCACACGTGTCTTTATAGAGCATTATAGAATAAAAGTTATTATAACAGAAGCAAGACAAGTTAATTAGTTATCCATCACCACCACCATCTCGATCCCTGCGGAGAGCTAAATTCCAATACAAATCATTTCGGTATGTCAGTTATTTTGCATCATAATTCTTTAATATATTCTATGACTATTAGGATAATTGACTGACAAAAAAATGGGTCGCTTGTGAGTGGTAGGGCCACCCAAAAATGTTTACGTTACGTTGTTACGTTATGTTTAAGAGAAAAAAAGAGAAAAAAAATCAGTAGTTAAACAATCATATCATGATTTTTAAATAATGTTACAGAATCGAGTGACAACTTTTCTGAGGATGAAGATGACCTAAATGATTGTGACAAATATGATGAAGAAAAAGAAGAAAAAGTTTCTTTATTTATTTTTTATGATGAAGATTTAATGCTATTTTTCATTACTTTTTCTGTTTTAATTATATAATAAATGACCGTAAAAAAGATATTAGCTTCAGTTTACAATGTACTTTTAATTATTTATTTGAGTAATGAAAAGACAATAAGAACTAAAATGAGTCCTGATGACCATCAATGGTGAATTTAAAGAAGGAAAAAATTCATAAGTCACAAACTGTGGAATTTACAATATTGTATGATAAAATATTATAAATTCCACAGTTTGTGACTTATTTCCTTCTTTAAATTCACCATTGATGGTCATCAGGACTCATTTTAATTCTTATTGTCTTTTTATTACTCAAATAAATAATTAAAAGTACATCGTAAACTGAAGCTAATATCTTTTTTTACGGTTATTTATTATATAATCAAAACAGAAAAAGTAATGAAAAATAGCATTAAATCATCATCATAAAAAATTAATAAAGAAACTAGGAATCTTTTTCTTCTTTTTCTTCATCGTATTTGTCACAATCATTTAGGTCATCTTCATCCTCAGAAAAGTTGTCACTCGATTCTGTAACATTATTTAAAAATCACGATATGATTGTTTAACTACTAATTTTTTTCTCTTTTTTTTCTCTTAAACATAACGTAACAACGTAACGTAAACATTTTTGGGTGGCCCTACCACTCACAAGCAACCGATTTTTTTGTCAGTCAATTATGCTAATAGTCATAGAATATATCAGAAAATTATGGTGCAAAATGACTGACATACCGAAATGACTTAAAAAAAAATTTTTTTTTGCACAAGTGGGTGGCTATATTACCCAAAGCGACCCACTTTTTTGTCAGTCCCCGGAGCTTTGATCATTGAATAACATACTGAATCACCACAAAAAGTTTCATAAGTACCAAAATAATCACGAAAAAATGGAGCTAGCTCCCCTACTATCTGGGAAGTTTTAAACATCATTGCAGGTGATGACCATTACATGATTTATCGGGAAGATAAGTATAGGAAGATTTTTCAATTTTAAAATATTTATTGTTATTTTATAATAAAACATTACATTTACATTCTCTCACTTTATGAGATTTTACATTATTTTATATCACGTTTCACTTTATTGATAATTAATTAGATTTGCCACAAAGAACCCTGTCTATTTCAGAACGCTCGTGTCTAACAACGAGACTTTGCTAAAATAAAAAATTATTGTTAGAGGAATATTCTACACACACAATCTTCTAAGTTGACATTGTTTAGAGATACACTCTCTGAAACATTAGAAAAATATACTATATAGTGTTACGTCAAACTCCGGAATTCGTAGATAGGAAGGAAAAGGCTATCTAGAGGAGGGGAGATAGGAAGACGTAACGCGATCTTATCATATCTCGGGTGCACGCTGGAAAAGGTGCGTGCCTCGAGACGAATGCACGTTATGGGAAACTCCAGTCATGGGTCAACGTCCAGAAGGGACGCTATTACGCCTACTGTGAGTTTTGTGCACTCGTGGTCCTGTTTTCGGTCAAGGATATTATCCCTATTACCGGGGATCGGACCTTATGCGACTTTCGAGAGAGCGAGGGAGCTGAGGACGAGGTCTTAGCTTATGAAGTGACTGGTATTCATTTTATAATTGGTATAGGTTTATTCGTAACAAAAATCATTAACAAATAAAAGATCTAACAAAATTTAACCAGAATGTAATTATAACGGAAGAATCGGCGAAATATTATTTACGCGTATATATGAGTGTATGTGTGTGTGCGTGCGTGGGAAGGGCGCGGGTGGTACAGAAGTGCGGAGGTTTTGAGCAGGATTTTGAGGGGAAAGAATCTGAATTAACTTGACATCCTGCTCGGACTATTACAGAATCATTATTAGTCAAAAATTTATATAAGAGGAAAGAAAAGAGAAATTAGATGGTGTAAGATGTATTCATATCGAGGAGCTAGTGCGCTTAAAATTACATAAATTTAATTATATATATATATATATTTACAAATTTGCGGTAGAGTTGAAACGAAATTTGAGAAATAAAATCCGAGTATTCGATAGACTTTTTTGTAGGGGAAAAGGGTAAAGGTGAGAGAAAATTTGAAGAACTTAATACTTGCTGACCCTTAGCGCCTTCTCCTCCCGACGGAGCTTCAAGATCTCGTGGGTCCGTAGATCGGTGGTGGTTTTCATCGGCATGGCGACTTCGTGCTGAGGCTCAACGCGCACAGAATTTAGTTATAATAACGATAAGGTTGACGATGCGGGTCGAGACCAGAAGCGATTGTATTATAAATCCCGTTAGACGCGGACTTTACTGTTTAGAATTTCGGAATGAGCGGTGTTCCGCCGTCGCGGTTTATATATGATTTTTGGGATGGGTTATCGAGGAGTATGTCTTAATTCAATTTTTGGTGGGGAACCTGTTTTTCGATGATGACTCTTGTTAGTCATCAATTGAAAAACATGTTTTTCTCACGGATCGAGACACTAGGTTTCGAAATTTCTATTGTCTCGTCCTAATCTGTTTTTGTCTAGCGTGAAGTGTTTTTCCCGAATTTCCGCGGCGCGGGTTTCACAATTCTCGTGAATCGAGACGCTAGATTTCGGAATTTCTATCGTCTCCCTCTTATCTGTTATTGTCTGGCGTCAAGTGTTTTTCACGAATTTTCCCCGGGAATGACGGTCTGATCGGCTATTGACCGGCCGTTGACCGGCGGCGCAGGTTTCACAATTAATATACTTATTGTTTGATTTTCCTGTTCGGAAGAATAGTGATTCATTATTATCAACAACCTGCCCGCCGATTGACAAATATCATTTGGTTTTCGTCATCCCGAAAACAATTCAGTAGGAAAAACATCTTGCGCAAGGTTTTTATGAAAGAATGAAATCGCGAAGTCCACAGGACGTAACAGTAGCATCATTCGATTTCTTGGTATCCAGGACATTTTTCCGTGGTGATAGTGGTAATGGATACAATCAATTATTTTGAATATCCCTGACTCACATCCAGAAACTTGCAATTAGCTGGATCAGTTGTAACAAATTTATTTGTATAAAGTACTTCAATTGATATATTAAAATAGTTTATTATCCGTCATCACAAGGAGGTACCTAGACGTCGAAAAATCGAATAAAACAAAGCCATTTCGTACATTTTTCTAAATTTTCAAAGAGTGTATCTCTGAACAGTATTAACTTACAATAAAGGATTATGTTTATACAGAAATATTTCGATCCTCTAACAATAATCTTTTATTTTAAGTCTCGTTACTAGACGCGAGGGGCCTAAAACCTTTATAAAAATGGACAAAGTTCTTTGTAAGTAAGTTTAATGCCAAATTGGCAATAATTTGCTATTAATTTACTTACTGGATTATAAACACGCTGCTGTATTACAGACGGGTTGCAATCATATCTACAAATTAGAGAATAGATATTTTTTACTCTAAACGGTAAGATATAAATGCACCCATGCGCACATATGGGTAGCAATTAATTTACTCCATTTGCACGAATTCTTGTATGAACACAGTGCACAAGATGACACTAATGCAGATAGATGAGCGAGCGTATATTTTATTTGCACATTATAAACAGCGCTAAGCGCAGAATGCATTTTGACAGTAGTCACTGCGGCGAGCACAGAATGCATTTTGACAGTTATAGCCGTATTCATAGTTCTTCCTTGAGGAATAAGGATTCCTTGTTCCTTATTAGTTATTCTACATTTCATTAATTTTCCTTGATCGATCAAGGAACCTTAAAATTTATGAAGTGTAGAATGAGGAACAAGGAATCCTTACTCAAGGAAGGACTATAATATGAATACGGCATCTCTATCAAGTTAGTCCCCCCACCATCGCAAAAAAAATCCGCACCTATTAAAAAATTTAGTGCAATTTATGTGCTAATTTGTTGCTCTAGTTCGGATTTTGTTGCTCAAACCCTTTAGCAGAAAATCGCGATCGAAATGGGTGGGGCCAGCTTGTCGTCAAGCTAGCTCCTCCCCCCCCCCCCCAATAATAAAAAACCTATATAGAGTGCTCAAATCCAAAAAACAAATACACCAGAATTTGTTGTCTTTTTGTTGCTTCAAGATAGCGTGAAAACATTTTTGAAATATAACGTTTTTTTTAGAAAATAAGTATATCCGAATACTTAACAGACAGCACTATATTGACTACATCTTAAACAACGTTATATTTCCAAAATGTTTTCGCTCTATCTTAAAGCAACAAAAAAGCAACAAATTCTGGTATAAACGTTTTTTTTATTTGAGCACTCTATATATATTTTTTCGTATGGGGTGGGGCCAGCTTGACGCAAGTTCTAGCCCCACCACTTACTAAAAAACACATATAGAGTGCTCAAATCCAAAAAACAAATACACCACAATTTGTTGCTTTTTTGTTGCTCCAAGATAGCGTAAAAACATTTTTGAAATATAAAGTTCTGTAAACAATGCCACTAATAAATACTGCATCTTCGACCGTTATCTACGACTTGGATGGCTAAAAACTAAGTAAAAGAATTTGTTGCTCAGATCTTTTTGTTATTTAAATATTCTATGTACCGTGCCCTACCAAAATATGCAACATATGATTTTGTTGCTTGCCCCTAACTGCAAATAAACAAATTATTTATCTCCGCATCGACCGTTATCTACGACTTCCGTGACTAAAAACTAAATAAAGGAATTTGTTGCTCGAATCTTTTTGTTATTTAAATATTCTATGGACCGTGCCCTACCAGAATATGCAGCATATGATTTTGTTGCTCGCCCCTAACTGCAAATAAACAAATTATATTTCTCCGCGTCGACCGTTATCTACGACTTTGATGAGTAGTCATATTTTCAGTTAAATTTGTACATCAGGGATAATTATTAAATTAATGACTTACTTTCTCTAGCTTTATTTATCACCACGATTCCAACCTTTACTGACAAATTTCTGAGTCCTTGCTCGTTCAGTCGCTTTTTGGAACTGAAGCATAGAAGCCTTCGTTAATTTGAGAATTTAGCTGATGCTAATTCGAGTTTGTAAGACTATATAAGTCTACTTTTTGTTGAGAATTACTACTTTTTTATGTCACAGTTTTAAAAAATTCGATTTTTACTAAATTTATAGATTTTTTACTACTTGACTATTACATAGCTTGACTTCGGAAAATTTTTTGACACGCGATGATTAAAGCTGTTCGCTCCACATTTTTCAGCCTTCTAACACGATTTTTCTCGCCATTAAACAAATAATTATTTTTAAAGTTTTAATTGTTAACAACTCTCTAATTAAATTTATAGTTTGACCACGCATACATTTCGACTATTTGTTAATCGGTTTTTTGGGCTTTCAACTTGATGTGGCTTCTTATAATAACTCCATGTAATTTGTATACTATAATTATTAATATTAAGAAAGTAAAAACGACCGCTATGATTTAAATCAATAGAGGATAAATTCCATAATAAAAATGCTATAATTATTAATTAATGTTAATCTTATGATGTTAAACTTCCTTTTAATTTATTTCATCTCTCGACGGATTTTTTATGTAACGGGATTATTATATGATATGATGTATTACAGTTAATTAGAGGGATTTATTTGATTGATTGAAAAAGTCACTGTAAAGCACGAAACGTCTCAGTTATTTTGACGGAATATTAAACTATATTATTTAGAATCATGTTGTTCGGTTATTGGCTCTTGTCTTTGTTTTATCTAAGACATACGAGCTTTAGCTACTTATATATATTTTTTAATGTATACATATTAAAATTATTGCAATGTAAAAAAAACAAATTTTTTACATTATCTTATGATGGAAGAGACCATCATCTTCTCGCGTTTTCCGTTAAGCAACAATATGTACGTAATTTATTTGTAAAAGTGAAATACACAGAACTGTTATTGCAAAAATTTGTCCTTTAATTTTACTATATGTATTTTACAAGACATATAGTAACTTGTGCCAATGTCAAATAATTAATGAAATAAAAGTTTCCATGTGCGTAATCTATCGAGCCGGTAGAAGCAATTTTCTTAAATAATAGTAAACGTGGACGAGTGAGTAAAACGATCGGCTAAAATGCTGAAGGTCTCAAGTTCGAGTCCTGGTTTTTTTCTAACTTTTTTTGCATTTTTATTTTTTTAGGCAAATGAGTTGTTATGTAATACATATAAACTAAAGAAAATTGACAATCTTTAAAATTATTTGCATATTTTCTAACAACTTTAGGAAAGTTAACAATTTGCTCATAAAAAAATAAGAAATTATTTTCAAATTACAAAATAAGTTTTCTTTATTATTATATAATAACAATAGTATTGTTCATTAATCCTCGCGGTCTTCGCTTCATATATGTATATATATATATATATATATATATATATATATATATATATATACATACATACATATATATATATATATATATATATATATATATATATATATATATATATATATATATATAATATATATATAATCAATAAATATCATAAGTAATTAATAAGGGACGACAAGACCTAGGTGTGCGCGCGCGCGCAAGCGCGAGCGCCGAGAAATTTAAGAAGCCTAGTAGGCCAGTCAAATTAGACCAAAAAAAGGCTTGTGGTATGGGAAAAAAGTTTTTTTCCGAAAAACCGCGCCCCTCCGTGCAAAGATGCGGAGAAAACTGGGCTCCGTCTTTCGGAAGAGACGTTAAACCGTTGGTCCAAAAGGAGGAAATATAGTAAGGTAGTGGATAAATTGGAGGTTATATAGGGTTGGGTACGTCCCTTCAAAACGCCCTTTAAGGCCTCTTAGGGTATATAAAGTAAAATTCTTTATCCTTTTTTTTAAAAAAGCTTATTTTTGAGTTGTCGTATCATGAGACCCAGAGCTTTTTGAGGGGGGGGAGGGGGAACCAAAATTTTCGCAAATTTTTTGCATTTATCTCGTTTCGATTAATAGATAGCACTTTTTTGCTCGTGCGAAAGTTGTAGGGCTTGAAAAAACAAAAAAAATAAGCAGTGACTCGTTCCGATTCGTCAAAAATTCACTTTTCGATTGCATTTATCAGAAAAGAAACAGAAGCGAAAAACGCGCCAAGTTCCGAACGCTCGGCTCGACACGCGCGACTTCCGGAGGCTCCCCTAGGCTCAATTTTTGACGAATCGGAACGAGTCAGCGCTTATTTTCTTCGTTTTTTCAAGCCCTACAACTTTCTCACGAGCGAAAAAGTGCTATCTATATTAATCGAAACGTGATAAATGCAAAAAACTGCGAAAATTTTGGTTCCCCCTCCCCCCTCAAAAAGCTCTGAGTCTCATGATACGACAACTCAAAAATAAGCTTTTCTAAACACCCCCAACACGCCTAAAAAGGAATAAAAAAGTTCGCATCATTTTCATACCAAAATGTCTAATTTGACTGGCCTATAGCACGATTCTCGCCGGCTCGCGGCTCGCGGCTGACCGAGCGTCAAGCATTTGACATCACTGCATTCACTGCTGAAAATCTGGCATCACTGTATATTTAGTCCGGATTCGCACCAGGGGCAAAGTCTGTAGGTAAAATCGGGTATATTTAGTCCGGACTCGCACCAGGGACAAAGTCTATAAGCACAGATTAGTCTGGACTCAATCCAATCTGGGGCAAAGTCTGTCGGTAAGGAGCAAAGTGTGTCGGTAATCAAAGCACGGAAATGCTGGTTTCGACTTTTGAGGGGCCATTGGCTATCTGTCTATTAATCTGTGAGGCTCTCTACACCGGATCGTTTGATACGCGTACCAAGTACTATATCCGTATCAAATCCGTATCAAATCTCGGGTTATCCCGGTGTAAACCGAGATTTGATACGAATTTGATACGGATATAGTACTTGGTACGCGCATCAAACGGTCGGTGTAAACTAGGTCTGTGCTCGAAACTGTGACCACCTGAATATCGAAATTGATATGAAGATCGATTTTATATTGATATCGAGATTTCGATATCTAATCGACATTGATCCGATGTATCTTCTCACTGGGACGTCATATAAAGGACATATGACGTTGTGGACGAAATATGACCTTAAATTGACGTCTATAAGACCATGTGTGCTACCTGGGACATCTTGTGACGAGCTGACAGCTCGCCGCAACTCGAGACGCCATATTGGGATAAAAGTAGGATAAGGAAATCTGTACTTTCGTAATTTTTTCTCGTTTTCTATATAAAATCGGAGTTCCCCTGAATTATTAATGTATGTACTGCAATTCTGAAAAAGGATTTTTAATTCTGTCAAATTAATACGACGCTACCCAGGTAGCAAGCACTCGTCATTTTGACGTCAAATACTAGTCAATGTTTGTACAAATGACGTCAAATGACCAAAAAGTGACTATGTCTTTAAAAATGACATTATACTGACATCATTCCATAACGTCATTATGACGTTATTTCTGACTATTTTTAGTCATTTTTGGTCTATGACACCGGCGACTAATAACGGACGTTTATAAGACGTCATTTCTTACAATTAGACCACCTGAAGACGTCATTTTAAAGACGTCTTAAAGTCATCCAAATAAGGTCTTTTTGTAACATAACTATTTTTACTTCTTAATATTGTATAATGAAGTAATAATAAAATAAAAATTACAAAATTAACTACAATATATTTGTTTCGCAACTTTATGATTGAAGTGGCGAATTTTTATGGTATAAGTGGATGTAGTTGCATGATTGTATGTTTTTTATGATAACTATTTCATGCAGTTTTATAGTTATCAAGAAGATTATCATTACAAGATCTTTGAACACTTTAAAGATGTACCTGTTGTAGACAAGTACAGTTAATAAGGAAGCATCAGGGTGAGAAGATCGTCACTGTCCACTGGATCATCGAAGTCAAGCGACACGGACGCGGTACTGTACTAGGATGGGTGACCGCCTTGAGAACGGCTATACGCACATGGCATGTAACTAAACAGTTAAAAGACGCTTTTTTTCTTAGATAAAGAAAAAGAATATTTTTTAATAAACGTTTATCAAGTATATTTAACATTTTAACATTTTAATTTTATAAAAAACATTCCTAGAAACCGGTATGTCGTACAATGGACCTATTTTTGCCGTCAATAAGACATCAGAAAATAACGTCAATTGGCTGTGACATTAGACCGTCATTTTAACGTCATTATGCCGCCAGTTAGTGACGTCAGGAATGGTCAGTAAAGGACCAAAATTTGACGTCAAAATGACTTGTGTTTCTTACCTGGGATACAGCACAAAATGTTTTTAAAAAATGTTTCTAAATATTTCTATAAAAATATTGCGAGAAACATTTTAAAATGGTTTTAGGAATATTTTAAAATGGTTTAAAAACCTTTTGTGGTAACATTTTAAAGAATATTTTAAGAATTTTTTAAAAATATTTTTAAAAACGTTCTTTTTTATCACCCAGACAAAATTTTCTTAAATATTTGAAATGTATTTTTGAAATATTAATTCGAATCTACATATTTATTGTATCATAATCTTGTTTCAAAATATTTAAAAAATATTTTTATTTCTTATTGGTTTTGTAATTTTTTTTCAAATAGTTTTAAAAATGTTCTTGAAATATTATGAAATATTCTTAATTAAAGATGTATATTTTAACCCGTTGAGGTCACACCTCCTAAAAATAACGCAGAGGTCACATGGGGTTCAATGGACCCCACGCAGAAAAACAGTTGCCATTTGCGTTCTTTTTGATGTATCGACTTAAACCTTGAAAAGAAATTTAGTTTAAGACTTCCTCTTTATAATCCAATAATTTATTTCTCCTTTTTTAAATTTTTTTATGTTGAAAAAACGCAAGAAAATTTTTTTTCGAGAAATTTGACTGTTTTTACAAAAATAATCATCAAAATTTCAATTTTTGAGATAGAGCAAAAAATCTTCCGGCGTTTTACTCTCAAAATAGTATACTTTTAAGAAAAAAATAGTATTATAACGTGCTTTGAAAAAAGTATATTTATTATACAGTTTGAAGTTATCAATTTTCATGAAACTCGTAAAATCAAATAGGTCAGCTTTGAACGTGTAAAATAAAGTGAAAAACTGTTTTTATGAAAAAAACTGTATATTTTATTAATAATTACATTTAAAAAAGTAAAAAAAATTTATAGTCGTTCGAGATCGCAGATAATATGACATCTATAAAAACGTTATAACTATTATTTTGTGGAAAAAAAAAATAACAGTACGTGCACTAATACTTACGTTGTCAATCACACTTTAACGAAAAAACATTTATTTTTTATCACACGTTTTTTTTTCTGATTTTGCCACACTGAGGTCACACGGGGTCTGCTGGACCCCAAAAAAAACCCGTCCGTATAAATTGTTGTTTACAGACGCACTGACGCCACGCTGACTTTCGAAAAGCCTTGAAACTTATTGTAGTACCTTCAAACAACAACAAATGGCGCCACAAGTTCCATGCTAAACCGTCTCTTCGAAGATACGTAGACGCAAAGTTAGCCTGGGGTCCACTGGACCCCATGTGACCTCAACGGGTTAATTATGTCAAAATAAAGGGATAAAGCTGAAATTTACAGAGATTGTGCACTTATATATCCCAAAAACCTGTATTAAATTTGCGATCGATTGTCCGACCCGTATTTACTTTAAAAGTTGCAGAAATTGTATATATACTTTCCATGTAAATATCCCAGGTAGCACACATGGTCTTATTGATGTCAATTTAAGGTCATATTTTGTCCACGACGTCATGTCCTTTATATGACGTGTATTTAGCGTCCTATTGTGGACGAAAGTATGACGTCATGAAAAGGACATGAATTAGACGTCATTTTAAGATCAAATTTGGTACACGACAATTTTATTTTTATTTTTTGAGTTTTTCTTAATTAAAACAGAAGCTTGCAAGACATTGCAGGAACATTACAAGTTGCAATGTAATGTTGTAAAGACAATTGCAACATTTCGTTGAAATATTAGAACAACGTTGCAGAAATATTATAAGAATAATTGAAAATTATTTTACTGGCGAGATAACTCTCAATTTGCTGTTTTTACTCCGTGAATATATATGCACACACATACATAAAGAACAGATTTTTTTAGATTCATGTTTCTTTAAATTTGATTCCTAATTATTTTTCAACTTTAATTCAATTCATTAAATAAATTCTTTATTTTATCAGGTAACGTCTTTAGACGTTATCATGCATGTTGTTAACGTTATTATATAAATATTATATTATGTTAAATATACAAATTTCATACTAATAATTATTATACATTAATTGTAATTGCTTACAAGAAACATGCTCTCCAGAAACTCAAACAAAGACACGATATAAGGCAAATGAGAGCTATACTCTGATATTAATGAGAGAGATTTAAAATTTCGTGTACTTGGAAATACACGAAAGATTTAAAATTTATTAAATAAATTTTAAATCTCTCTCATTAATATCAGAGTATAGCTCTCATTTGCCTTAAATTGTAATTGCGTTATTATTTTTAATATTTACCGGTTATTATCATTACATGATTTTTGAACACTGTAAAGATATGTTATATAAGAGTATAAGCAACAAGGAAGCGTCAGAATCAAAGGATCACCACTAATCCGTTCGATTATCGATGTCAAGCGACGTTAGGTGCGGTACTGACTCGGATGGGTGACCCGCGCGGCTGTATGCACACACGACATATACATAACTAGCTGGTTACCCGGGCTTCGCCCCGGAGGACATGTGTAGTAAGACACGCAAATAATCTTTCTCTTAATCCTTTATATATATAGATAGCTTAAAAGCTATAAAACTTTGAAGCTTTTTTTTTGTGTAAATTCCTTTATCAATCATCACTCAAATCACCTTTACATTCTGTATTTGTAATTTTTAATCACTTTTATTTATATAAAAAAATTAAGATATTAAAATGATGGACTTCCACACCACCCTTGAGGTTCCACCTATTGGCGCGTTAGGTTTTTTATAGTAGACCTTCGCCTTAAGCCCTATTATACTACTTCTCATATTATTTTCTCGCATAGCGCAGAATACATTTTGATAGTAATCACTGCGCGTTGCGCAGAATGCATTTTAGCTGCAATTACTGCGCAAATCGCAGAATGCATTTCTGTTTTTCTTTATTTTATTGTAAAACTATATCTATATATATAAAGGCTTTTTATAGTAGACCTTCGCCTTAAGCCCTATTATACTACTTCTCATATTATTTTCTCGCATAGCGCAGAATACATTTTGATAGTAATCACTGCGCGTTGCGCAGAATGCATTTTAGCTGCAATTACTGCACAAATCGCAGAATGCATTTCTGTTTTTCTTTATTTTATTGTAAAACTATATCTATATATATAAAGGATTTTTATAGTAGACCTTCGCCTTAAGCCCTATTATACTACTTCTCATATTATTTTCTCGCATAGCGCAGAATACATTTTGATAGTAATCACTGCGCGTTGCGCAGAATGCATTTTAGCTGCAATTACTGCGCAAATCGCAGAATGCATTTCTGTTTTTCTTTATTTTATTGTAAAACTATTGACGTGGATCCGGTTGACGTGGAACGTCCCATATATATAAAGGATTTATAATAGAATAACGAAAAATTATACACTTAATACAATCCCCGGGAAATTCTACCCCTACTTCATATACAATTCTTTGCGATTTGGTCAATTATTTCCGGAAAAATTTGAAAAATTAAAAAAACCGGTTTCCATAAAATCGGTAGCAAAAAACTATACTCGTCTTTGTGACAAATATGATGCCTTGGTCATACACGATGCCTTGTTCAGACTCGATGTCTTGTTCAGACACGATGTCTTGTTCAGACACGATGTCTTGTTCAGACACGATGTCTTGTTCAGACACGATGTCTTGTTCAGACACGATGTCTTGTTCAGACACGATGTCTTGTTCAGACTCGATGTTTTGTTCGGACACGATGTCTTGTTCAGACACGATGTCTTGTTCAGACACGATATTTTGCGCAGACATTATATTGTTTACACACTCGTCTTTGTGACAACTTTGATGTCTTGTTCATAAACGATGCCTTGTTCAGACACGATGCCTTGTTTAAACACGATGTCTTGTTCAGACAACGATGCCTTGTTCAAACACGATCGAAATTTATCCTTTTTTTGAATTGAAGAACATCGCCCCGGAGGACATATGTATTAAGACATGCAAATAAGTAATAGCGTATATTTTCATTTAACACCAGTATGACCTTTTTTTCCTACTTAAGGACCTCTTTATAGACCACATTGGTAGTTCTCCCCTCAGGTGCTAGGATTACCAAACTGCTAGGTGAGCTTACCCTTGAGCAGGCCACGTAAAACTGCCCATGTGAGAAACAATCCTCACTTAAATCAATCCCTGCTACTTTCAGCGATTGCCCCTGGGACTTATTGATGGTCATCGCAAAACAGACTTTGACAGGAAATTGCAGCCTCTTAAACTCGAAAGGGTACTCTGATGATATGAGAGGTATGCGTGGTATAAACACTGTATCTCCCCGAGCACAGCCGGTGAACACTGTGGCCTCGATGACATTCCTATGGAGAGCCTTTACTCGTAGCCTGGTTCCATTACAAAGTTTGGGCGGATTGAGGTTTCGCAACAACATCACTGGAGCCCCCACTTTAAGTAGAAGCATGTGAGCTGGTAAACCAGGAGGATTCAGAGTGTTGAGGAACTCTACGGGGTAGTTGACCGCGTCATCTGTTTGTATTACCGAGTCTACAGACCTGTATTTCATTTCTATCCCGTCAAATGAGTTAAGTAGAATGTCATTAATAACGCCAGCTTTGTCGTTCTTAGGGGTCAGAATGGCACGTTCGCACAGCCAGTCCATAGATTTATCTTTGATATCGGCGATATCAGGGTATATCTTGTCAATAAGGTTAGCTAGGGTTGTCACTACTAAGCCTAGACCTTCAGGAATAATCACCTTTCCCTCAGACTCGGGATAATTTCCATCCCCTATTTTAAGTAGGAGTTTGGAGAATTGCCCCGCGGAGACATCGCCTCTCAAGTATACCCTCATATTCTTTCTGAGAGAGAGTTTCAAGGAGATCCTCTTCGTCTTTTTAAGACTATACAGTTCCTCGAATAAATTAACTTTCAAAGATTATCTTTCTATCACTTTCTTATTTGAGAATAGTTTAACTTTTTTTTCTTTCAATCTAATTCGACTCTATAAATTTTTTTGAAAAAAAATGTAATAGATTAAAATAGGAAACACTTTACTAATCTCTTATTCTTTACAAACATATATTATTCCTCCTCTCTCTCTTTCTCTCTTCATATACTTTTGATAAAAATTCGGTTAATTCTTTGAACTAAAAAATTGGAAAAATTAAAAAAATCGGTTTCCAAAAAATTATTAACAAAAAACTATACACATAGTAGCATTCCCCGGAAAATTCTACCCCTATTTCATATACTTTTGATAAAAATTCGGTTCAGGACTTTGGCCTGAGCGATATTAAGGAATCTGTGAAAACACGTTTTACTCCTTTTCACCCCGTTAGGGCTCGAATTTCTAAAAACCCTTTCTTAGTGACACTCCCCGGAAAATTCTACCCCTATTTCATATACTTTTGATCAAAATTCGGTTCAGGGGTTTGGGCTGGGCGTTGATGAGTGAGTGAGTGAGTGAGTGAGTGAGTCAGGACATCTTCCTTTATATATATAGATAAATGTATTTTTTTTTGTTTTTCTAAAATTCTTAATTCATAAAAGCATAACGGCATATACATACCTTTAAATGACTCATATTTATGTCATTTTTAAAGCATTTTTAAAATTATTATGAACATATTTTATTTTTTTAAACAATATTTCTAAAAGATTTTACAAATATTATTGAATATATTTATTTGCAATCTTTTAAAAATATTTTTAAAAATATTTTTGTAAATTATTTTAAATTATTTTAATCTTTCTAAAAAATATTTTAAAAATATTTAAAAAACATTTTGTGCTGTATGGGTAACTTTTCGGAATAAATATCTACTTACTATGAATAGCAAACAAAAGTTTTGTCCTTGAAACAATATTTTAATTTTTCCCAGCACGAAATTGTAACTTCGATACACTGTATATAGGACACAACGTATGTGAACTGCGCGCAGAGCTGCGTTATAATGACCCACGTGGACTCGCCGTGCCGCTGTGCTGGAGTGAGAGAGATACAAGAACGCAACCCAAAAGCTGCGCAAAAATAGTGCGCACACGCTGCAAAATGGTTCGGCATTACGAAAAGTCATATTCTTATCATGATGGTGTTATTTTTATTAAACAAAAAATTTTATGTGCGTATACTTTAAAGTTTAAGTACTAATGTGTAATTATGAATATCGGAAACAATTTAAGTGTAAATTATTGCAAAATATTTAAAATAACATATTAAATTTCAAAATCATAATTTAATCAATTTTTTGTCATGATCAAAAAATGACTGTTTGCAATCATTTTTTCGACATTTTGACTTTTTCTTGACTTTCTGTTCTTCTTGGGTAAGTCGAATAACATGTCATCAACTATAATGTATTAATACAATCAAATGTAAAAAATATAATTAAGTCGAGCGAGGTCAAATACGGTCGGGCTGGATCTTAGTGCCTAATAATTTTATGTAAATTTTATATACATTTATTTATATACATACAATTATTATAGGCACTAAGATCCAGCCCGACCGTATTTGACCTCTCTCGACTTAAGGGGGCATATACCTTTCTCGGCCCAAAAAATAGGCATATTTCGTGATTTTTTTTAACAATAAAAAAAAATGTTTGAAGGTAAGAGTTTTTTTGTACAACAAAGTACATCTATTGTAGTTATAAAAAAAATTTTTTATTTATTATTTTTAATAAACCATTCCCCCTTTTTCGCCTCTTGAAGTAAGTCCCGCACAAAATGTTTGAAATTGCGGTACCATGGATATCTCCGCAGGATCATCTGAAACCAAAAAAAATAAAACAGAATATTAAAGTTTGATAATTTTTCTAGTCCTTGACCCATCCTTTTTTGAAAATTCAAATTTTCAATAAAATGGCAGACTGTCAAAATTTAGGTATCGATTTTCGACAAAAATTTCAATCTTTTTTGTTTAAAAAAATATATATAAAATTAAAATTTTTCAAAAAGCATGGGTCAAGGACTGGTAAATTTTATGAACTTTTATTTAAAAAAAAATTAAATAGATCGGTTGATCCATTACCGAACTATTTATGGTACCGACTTGAAAAACATGGTTTCGAGAAAAACGCGTTTAAAGTTTCAGAACAAGTTTACACTATGATAAAACTGTTTTCTCACGACTTACATGTAATCATCTATTCCGGGGCCATACAGGGAATCCTCCAGGGCAAGGTGCTCATCATTTTGATGTTTTTTTTCAAGGCGGCGCTTTAGTCGGGCTTCCCGTGTTGCATGCTGCTCTCGGACGTCTGCTTGATCGCAGCGGCGAGTGTCACTCAACGCAGCAAATTGTACTGCGTTTCGTCCAACTGCTATTCCCATTGTACTCATTACTTTCAAAAGAGCTAAGTTTTCTTCATTAAATAAACAAACAGCGAGAAAAGTCGCAATTTCGACGACTCGAGCGCTACTGTTTGTATTTTTCGGAGCTATCCTCCAGATCAAGTTATTATACCCAGTATACTACCCAGTATACTGGTAGAAACGAACTTTTATTTAAATTACAATGGGGGGGTCAGCTACCAGCGGGGGGTACAAGAATCGAACGCTGTTACCTGCGCGTTGCTCCGAAACGGCCTAACAGACGCTCGGACGGCGCTCAGTACAAAGTGCTGTAACTTCTTCAATTTTTCGAATTTCTTTAAATGGCTTTGGATTTACATTTCTGAAATGTTGTTCTTTCGAAATATGCAATAAAAAAAAAATCGATTTTTTGAAGCCGAGAAAGGTATATGCCCCCTTAATTGTGTAATTCATATATTGGTCTAGTTTTCATTTATATATTGTAAAAAATATATTTTATTCGACATTACAATAACCAAATTAATTATTATTTACACAAAATCTCTACCTAATCTCCCCGAGTACAGAATGGGGATAGAAACATATAGGATTCGTATCCGTAGTTGCAGACAAATTCCTATAGGTCGACATTGAGTACAGATGCAGATGGATGCGGTATTTGCATTTACGGATAGATACCGTCAGCATCTGATGCGTACAGAATGGGGATAGAAACATATAGGATTCGTATCCATAGTTGCAGACAAATTCCTATAGGTCGACATTGCGTACAGATGCAGATGGATGCGGTATCCGCATTTACGGATAGATACCGTCAGCATCTGATGCGTACAGAATGCGGACAGAAACAGACAAGTTTTTCTATTGCAAAAGCTTATAGATGCTGTATGCCGATAGATTTCCATTAGATACAGTTACATTTTCTGTCTGTATTTGCAGATACAATAGTGCTGCTTACAGAAACGGATAGAGCTAGAATTTTCTTTTCAAGCTTGCAGTTACAGCGGATAGGATTCCGTTACATACCGTCACAAATTCTATCTGTTTCTAACTGTTTCTAACGGAAATTTTTACCAGGGTTCCTACCTGGGTATTTGCATAAATTGTTTTTCAGACATGAGTTCAGATGAAAATAATTAAAAGTTCAACAATTTTTGTTCTCATTATTTTCAATGAATGTTTTACTTAATTTCGAATTTTTGTATTTTCTAAATACACGATAAACAATGTATTTTTAGTTTTAAACAAAAAGAAATATGTTCCAGATTAAATTGTATCGATCAGGCAAAGTGTCATGTCTGTGAAGCTGGCATATCATTTTCCAGCAGATCAAAAATAAAAGGGAGTTCTTGTCGCATGCAGTCGAGTTTTAGTTTTAGTTTTTAGTTCTGGTGATTTTATTCAAAAAACAGTTGATCGAAAAAATGATCTGCTAACTTCCCGTAGCAGATAATTTTCTAGCAGATCAAAAATAAAAAAGAGTTTGTTCGAGAAATCGAACCTTTGTCTCGCGCGTCTGACAAATGCGCGCCCGGCCACCCCGCGCTTATCAGGTGCCGCGGTGCGTCGCCGACTCACACGCATTTATTCGTACTTAAAGTACGATCGTGCAGTAACTTAAGGTGAGCCGCGCAAGGACCATCATTCGAATCCTTTCGCCATTACTCCACATTTCGTGTCGAGGAAGCGATCGAGTCAAAACCGCGTAGAGTGAGATCTCCTCTCCTCCGCTTAAGGTAGCTACTGCATCAGCGAAAACAAAAAGATTTTTGATTGACATGAAACTATGTTAGTCTATAGGGCATTATACGTGATCAGGAATTAATTCACGATTTTTTACCACGTAATTACGGAAATATAAGCATTCAAAGTTGGTCAGTTTTACATTAGGATATATGAAAAACGTGTGCAAAATCGTAATTCACAAGATTTTACGAGTATTTTAAAAAAAGATTAAAATTTGGAAAACAGAAGATCTTATCAATTAAACTATTATGAATGATTTAAAACAAAAAAAAGAAAACGTTAGTTTACCATTGCAATAAAAAGATATTCAATATTAAAGCAAACCAAATGTAGTCAACAGAGAAGCTGTTCTGCTAGTCGGCCATCAAAACTTGGCAACAGCGCGGACCGCACCTAACCTCATTGTCGGCGCAAATGTCAAAATAATCGGTCATAACACGTCAACATGTGGTTAGCAGTCTTACCAATCTCGAAATATTGCAACGTTGCCACGTTTCGGTCGTAATTTTGATGCGATAAAAATTATAGTAATGGCCCAAAACTTCCAGAAAGTCATTTTTCATCATTATTATGATGATCATTATTATGAGTTGAGAAACTTAAGACTATATTGCACCCAATTTTAGATTTTTTTTATTACAGTCGTTTTGACAAATGTGAAGTTGGTACCCGCGTGTAAGACACTTCGTTTTTAATTAATTACCTGTATCTGGGATTAATTACATGGTGTTATTATACATTTCTGGAAACTAGAAGCTGTACGGAACAGGGTGATACCAAATATACATTTTTAAATACATTAATAAAGAAATTTTTTTCGAGACTCTATTTTGACTCACGACAACGCTGTAGCTACCTTAATAGCAATCGAGCGTCGAGCGACTTCTCCTCCGCCTTATTGCAACGCTTTTGAATCAAAATGGAGACCGCTGCTCCCTCCGGACCGGACGTCCCTTCAGGGTCCGGCACTATAGAGATGGAAGCGCCGAGCGGCTCCATTCCAGCCACCACTAAGAAGAGACGGTGTAGGACAAGGCCAAGGAGTAGACGTAGGAAGCCCATCCTCAGCCAGCCAGCGCCGTAAGAGCGGCGTGAGAAGAGGCCCGGGACCTTCGAAAGACCTTTGGGAGGTCAGCCAGTGACGCAGGAGCGGCACAAGAAGAGGCCGGCGCCCTCCACGGGCCAGACGCTGCTTCCGGGGAAGCTCATACCAATAGAGCTCCCGGAGGTGTGCCTTACCCGGCTTGCCGGACTGATTCTCGCCAAGCGAGATTGCCGCATCTCGCGACCACCGGCCCTCCATCTGATCTGCGTGAAGCAAACCCGGATCACGGCCTCTCAGACTGTGTGCGAGTGGAGCCACCGGACCAACCCACGGACCAGCTTCCAGTCACCCCGGGCTCTAAACTCGACTTGAACAATAACGAGACCTCCACCAAGCCCCCTTTAAATATAGCCGTCCACAAACTCAAATTCTAAGTCAGTGCATTCAGCACTTATATTTTTTTATTAGGCACCTTCAAGGCGCCGCCTAAGATAATACAAACATAATGTACATGTAGAAGTTGAAGAATATACTGTTATTGTTGATTAAATCTGTCTCGATGACTTGATCACACCTGCCTGATCCTATTGCGACTCCACTACTGTATCGAACAGAGTTCTTGTCGCATGCAGTCGAGTTCTATAGTTTCTGATACTTTTTAGTAATAGTTGTTCTGTTGATTTTGCCAAAAAAAGTTTATTGAAAAAATTATCTGCTAGTTTTCCGAAATCTCGGAGTTCCGGTTTATTTAAAATAATTTTCGAACAGTTCTGAGCATATTAAAGCATTTTCTAAAGAGTTTCCGACACTAGCAATGTTGTATAATTGTTTAAAAAATTAATACCGCCCAAAAACCGAGTACTTAGAGAGAAAAGAGTGATATGCTGTACAAAATGTAACAGTTCCGGTTTATCTAAAATATTTTTCGAATAGTTCTGAGCGTACTGAAGCATTTTCTACAGAGTTCCCGACACTAGCAATGTTGTATAATTTTTTTTATGAATTAATACCGCCCGAAAGCCGAGTATTTAGAGAGATTAGGATGATATGCTATACGAAATGTCGCAGTTCCGGTTTATCTAAAATACTTTTCGAATAGTTCTGAACATACTAAAGCATTTTCTAAAGAGTTCCCGACACTGGCAATGTTTTATGATTGTTTAAAAAATTTAACCGCTCAGCTTTCGAGCGGTATAAATTTATAAAAAAATTATACAACGTTGCTAGTGTCGAGAATTCTATAGAAAATGCTTGAGTATGCTCAGAACTATTCGAAAAATATTTTAAATAAACCGGAACTCCGAGATTTCAGAAAATTAGCAGATAATTTTTTCAATGGATTTTTTTGGCAAAATCAACAGAACTATTACTAAAAAATATCAGGAACTATAGAACTCGACTGCATGCGACAAGAACTTTCTTTTATTTTTGATCTGCTGGAAAATAATATGCCAACTTCACAGACATCCTATTCTCTTTAAATACTCGGCTTTCAGGCGGTATTAATTTATAAAAAAATTATACAACATTGCTAGTGTCGGGAACTCTGTAGAAAATGCTTCAGTATGCTTAGAATTAGTCGAAAAACATTTTAAATAAACCGGAACTCCAAGATTTCGGAAAACTAGCAGATAATTTTTTCAATGGACTTTTTTAAATTAAAATTAACAGAACTATTACTAAAAAGTATTAGGAACTATAGAACTCGACTGCATGCGACAAGAACTGCCTTTTATTTTTGATCTGCTGGAAAATAATATGCTCACTTCACAGACATCAAAGTGTCGAGTTTGCCCCGGCATTTTTCAATTTGAAAATTTGTCTTCGCGTCACTTTTCCTTTTCTGGAGGTAAAACTAAGCGACGTACAGCAAGACTTCCTGAAGCAATTTTGTACCTGAAGAAACACTCTTTAAATGTGTACCATTGAATTTGCTTAATTTTAATTAATTGTTGAAAGATGCCTTTGAAAAAATCGTTTCGAGTTTGCCCCGGTCTCCCCTACATACAATAGTATATTGTGTTACAAGTGCCGTAAGATGAAAATTCACGGGTGCGGAGTTGACGCACGAGCCGAAGGCGATTTTCATCTTTACGCACGCGTTGCACACCCTATTTTGTGCCACAAGTGCGTGGAAAGTGGTGCATCGCGCACGCGTAGCGTGCGCGATGTGCCACTTTCCATGCACGTGTTGCACAAAATATGTATTGTTTAAATTTTGTACTTTTCAACTTTTGTTACACGTACTTCAGTAATTAAAAAAAAATATATATATTAATAGTAATTTAAAATTAGTAATTTCTTATGTAAAAATAAACCTTGCACTTATAATTGTACATATAATTACGTGAAGTACGTCACATTAATCACATTAATAGGGTTTTTTCAATACCGTCTTTCAGATACGGTAACTGTATCTCAATTGTTCAGATACATAGTGAATGTATCTGAACAATTCAGATATATACGGTTACGGTATCTGAAAGACGGTATTGCAAAAATTCTCTATTAAGTTCTTTGACACACGCTTTTGCAATGTTCTCTTTTCTTCATGTTAGACTGGGAACATTATGATAATTTGATAATTAAATGTAATATGATAATTTGATAATTAAATGTAATCTGCTGTAGTCGATACGAATTCTACTTCAGCTAATTTGTTTGATCAGCGCAGGATAATTAAAGTAAAATAGGGATAACTAAAGCATCGACGAGATACTATTAAAGACCGACAATCTTACGGGAGTAAGCGTGACTTGAAAAATTATTTATGGTAACTCATGTGATAAGTCCTGTGTCCTGTTTTGTCTTTCACGTGATATTTAATGTATTACAATTAAATCTTAAGGTTTATGATGATAAAACAGTATCATAATTGTACAAATCTTTAAAGGCCCGGGCACATAGAAAAACTTAAGCAGTAAGACGTTAGCAGTAAACAAATCAGCCAATCACAGTCAAGAACTTAAGACAAAACGTAAGCAGTAGCGAATCCATACCGTTGATTTTCTTACTGCTTTTGTCTTACTGCTTAAGTATTTCTATGTGCCCGGGCCTTAAGATTTGTACGTTTCTGATGATAAATTTATCTTCAAAACAGTCAAAACGGTTGATAATGTCAGCATTCTTCAGTTATCGTCGGGCCCCTGAGGCCCCTTTGGTAGTCATGAAAACCCAGGGTTGTCGGTATTTAAAGTAACGATAAAGGTAACGGTTGAATTCGTTACCGTTACTGTGAAAATGTAACGACGTTACCGTTACCGTTACATACAGAAAAAAATAACGCTCGTTACCGAAAAAAAGTAACGGTAACGGTAACGGCGTTACAAGTAACGCGTTATTTCCCAACTCTGATTTCTGTATGTATTTTAAACATGTAAATCATTCTGTAAAGCCAATCCGAAGAAAATTGGTCCAACTGAAATGTCGGTAATTGCTGTGATTCCAGGATACCCGTTTGGCTTCTATACAGACGAAAAAGATTCAAACGGTTGGGTGCAAAATTTCAATATTTTGTCGATACAACGGTAGTTATACTGTATTTTTAAAAACGAATACATGAAATATACATTTATAATTATATGTATGTATAATTGGTAGAAGGATTATATTATTCTCTGAATAGATCTCTGAATGCTATCTTACCGCTAACGACGTCATAGAGAGTATAACGTATCCTTTCTGAACACATAATCTTGACGGGGATTATTCGGTTGAGCACTTTACTCGCCGGTGACGAATACTTTTACTACGCGAGAGAATCTCTATACTGACAATAAATAGTGATAAATATTAATATCCGTGCGATCAATTTCGAAGAAGAAGTGAAGGGGAAGGGGGAAAATAGCCGATCGAATTGGTACAAATCAGAAGTACACAGCGAAAGTTATACTCTTTAGGATCGGTTGATCTGTGCGAAGTGTTCTCGAGCGTAACATACATCCAAAATCTGATAAATTACGTTGAAAAATATTTTTATTTAACACATTTACATTAATTTCTATACATCTTATTGATTTATTCTGAAGGTGCTGGATATTTAGTGCATTGTTTTTTTAAGGTATGGTTCTTTACTCCTTTTTTTTTATCTACGTTCACTAATTACAAAATTACAATCCAGAACATGCTCAATTCTACGACCGATCTCAAAGAGTTCGTGTTTGTCGTTCGTGATTTAGAAAGTTTAAGTTGCATAATTATTACCTACAGAATATTTTCCGGGGTTTTTCAATTTACAATTTTAAATTGTGCGCTAAGTAAAAAAAATATTGACTTCGAGACAAGTCAATAGAAAATTTCTTAAGTTTTCAAATTTCGATCAAAGGTCCTCACTTTATAATAATTTGCTATAGTCAATTTATTAAAAAAAAGGAAAAATATATACTGGCTTAGTTTACACCGATTACTTGATACGCGTATTAAATAGTAATTAAATAACTAGTAAATTAGTTCGATTATTGACTGATCAGTTCAAATATACTATTTGATACGCGTATCAAGAGATCAGTGTAAACTAGACCACTATATGTACATACAATATACATATACTAATAGGTTAGATTCCGATAACTTTGGCGCCTTAATTTAACAATGGTTACTGGTAGTACTTCATCGCTGAATAAAAAATTATATAGGTCTTATAGGGCTAACCGCTCTGGTTTTCGAGATATACAGTGTTAAAGTTGGTAAAACTTTAGATTAAAGGCGACCTCACCGATTTCAATGACCTTGATATATGTTGTCGATATGAAACGAGGTGCCACATGGGTTTACAACTTTTCACGCGTGGAAAGCCGACGCATGTACTTTGAAGATACACTATGTGTCTAGTTTAACAATAGTGGAGCCCCCCGCAGGGGAGCGGAATAACCTACTGCCTCCACGCATACACTTTTCACGCGAAACGAGATGCCACATGGGTTTATAACTTTCCACGCGTGAATCCCCTCTCCAGCCCTGCTATTGTTTTCAAACTTTTTTTGTTAATAACTTTTTAATAAGCAACGAGCGACGATTAAGGTATTCCTTTCACGGAGGAGCGTATTTTGTAGGCGCTTAAGCAGGGCCTCAGCAAACTCTTGTATATTGCATTAAACTTTTATAAAATCAAGTTATAATTGATTATTATGTTTAATTATAAGAGAAAAGTGAAAATATTATGTGTATTTAGAAATTTTTCATTTTTCGGTAAATTTTACTGTCAGAACAATATGGCAACGCTGCGCTTTTCAGGGAGCCGATTGTAAAATGTAAAGTTGATAACAAAAGTGTCAATGTAAGTGTCAATTTCATTAATCAAAGAATATTGTGACATTTTCTTTTTATCAAAGAGAGATGTTAAAGAGAGATTTTATAATAATAATGAGTAATAAGAAACATAAAGTGAGGAGTAATGTTGGCAAAAATAAGGGACAATTTGTGAAAATAAAAGTAAAGCAGCGCACTCAAAATATTATCAATTCTACAAAGAAAAGATTAAGGTAAGGTCAATAAGGTAAGGTTACAGAAACGGTAATATTATTGATTAAATAACTGGAAGAACAAGATAATTGGCATTGTAACTGTAATTTATATTTTGGTAAAGGAGTCCGATTTTGCAAATTATCCAGTTTTCAATGGACGTCGACTTGTAGAAATTAAAATGCTTGCAGCTAAACTGTGGTGTACTGCTTGTGACATGCCTTTAGATGAACTGAAGTGTGACATGAGCGCACAGCTTGCAGCGTTGCCAAATAATTTCTTGAAAGTCGCCATTAAAAATATTCATCTATAAACCACATTTCAAGTCAACTTTTAACATAAATATTTTGTTTAAATATTCGATGACTCTGTATTTTTATCGACACTATCGAAAGTATAGAGTTTAGCGAATATGTAACGCAGTTAATATTTAATATCTTAAGATATTTTATAAACAAATTATTACATTGATATGTGGAAAATAGACTTTTTCGATAACGTCACATATAAAATATCGAATTTTCAAAGTCATAATTCTTCTTTATATGTTCGGTAATGTGGTTTAATTTTTTTCTGGCGTAAAGATATGCATTTTAACTTTCTCGTACCAAAAAATCAGTTAATTCTTAAGACTTTGGTGTCATGAAAGGAATACCTTAAGTTATAAGAAAAAGTTACTCAGAATTATGTCCTTGACAACATATATCAAGGTCATTGAAGACGGTGAGGTCACTCTTAATCTAAAGTTTTACCAACTTTCACTGTATATCTTGAAAACCAGAGCGATTAGCCCTATAAGACCTATATAATTTTTTGTTCAGCGTTAAAAGTACTACCATGCAGAAACTATCGTCAAATTAAGGCGCCAAATTTATCAGAATCTTGCCTACTAATATATAGAGAAAAAAGGGAGAATCAACTTAAATTCGATTAAAATTAAAAAATTTCAAAATCTGTCTTGAAAGTGTCTTTTCTATCATCGATTTAATCAACACGCTCAAAATTACTCGATCACTGACTCGCGTAGCATTTTATAATTAAAGTAACTGAAATAATAGATAGAAGAGAAACTTTTCGTCTCGCAAGCATCAGGAGACGCGGATCGAGAGAAGATTTAATGAGCTTTGACAGATGAGAAGTCTGTCTGCCGCGGTAGAAGCGAATTAAGTTCTTTGGAATCCATGAATGAGAATCATACATGTATATACGAAATTTACGTGCGTGAGAAGCGTCATCTGATTTTTAGGTCGCTTTTTTAGGCCTTGTGAGGGTTGATTTTCGTTTTCTTAAAATATCATTTTGAATCGCATGTTCTATCACTCCTGAATAATCATCTGGATCGACTTGGCCGTTTTATACGATTAGATAAATAAACGCGCTCCTACACCGTACGGGAGCAGTTTGTGCGTTGTGATACTTGTGATCGATAAAATCGATATGTACGAGGCTGCCTTTCTAGTTGAAACGTGCGCGTTTGGACGAGCTATAAACGCCGATCAACATCAGAATGTGTACTAATTTGATTGTATGTCGCCTGGTGCAATGTTGACCGACTCCGGCATTTATATATTCCCGGCAATGGAGCAAGGCGGATGGAGCAGTCGAGTCGAGAAGCAGAAAATAGAACTATAAAATAGAATTAACTCAATCAAATATGTAATTTGTTAAAAGTTTAGAAGTGAAAATAATCTCGATGCTATCCTGATCGTGTGGTTAGAAGAAGGATATATGCCATCTCTCTGGCATCAATTTCTTATTTTCTTCAAATAAATCATCTCAATTGTACGAATCTGATTTGAATAACAATGCAACGTGATAATAATGACGAAGCAATGGTAGCAATATAGAAAGAAATGTACATATAATGATATAATTTATATAAATATATAATATTATACTTTACATTATACCATAAATATACATATATTATATATATATGTAGGTCCAGAGGTATGTTCCGGGACTGTTTACGTTTTCTGAAAGGCTCTAGGAAGGGATTCCCCGGGAAAAACGTCCCTCGGAAAAAATCCCCCTGGAAAATATCTTTCCATCCAAAAATCTCCCCGGAAAAACCCCCCCGGAAAATATCTCAAAAATCTTTCGAGAAACAACCGACCAGGATATCTTGTCGGGTGATGTCTACTGTATTTGAAATTGTGTGTGTCATTATTTGTATATTAAACAGTTAAATACTGTTAAAGCGCGTCACCTAACCTATGTAGATTAGTGACGCACTTTAAGCAGTTAAACACTTTTAAAACGCGTCATCTAACCTATGTAGATTAGTGACGCACTTTAAACAGTTAAATACTGTTAAAGCGCGTCATCTAATCCATGTAGATTAGTGACGCCCTTTAAACAGTTAAATACTGTTAAAGCGCGTCATCTAACCTACATTTAATGTTTTTTTCTCATTTTCTTAACGATATCTTAAAAAATACAAGCGATCCTTATCAACAGTTTTGGATTCGAAGGGCAAAAATACATAGAATTTACCTCTTTTCCATTGATTTCTCATTGGGGCCCTAATTGTAGACATTTACCAAATTTTCAATTTTTGACGCCAATTTCTCCGTTCCTATTTGTTTCCGTACAAAATCCTTTATGGTATGAACATGTCCTCTAATAGTCAACAACTCCTGCAAGTTTTATCAAATTCGGAGATAGGGGCTATTCTGAAGTTGAGCCCCTAACCCAACTCATTTGTGTAAATTTTTGATTAAGGCGTTTTTTTGGGGGAGGGGATTTTCCGGGGAAATTTTTGTCGGGGAAATCTTTGGACGGGAAAATTTTTTCCAGGAGCTCATTTCCGGGGAAATTTTTTCCGGGGACCAAATTGACGGTCACCTTCTGAAATGTACAGTCCTGGAACATACTCTTATATTCGTAATCAGATCTTGAAAACTGTCCTTGAAACTAACATAGAACATGAATTTTTTCCAGGACAGTCCTGGAAACTGCCAAATGTCCTGGAATATAACAATATACTATTTAGTAAAGTGTGATATAAAGACCCTCGAGATAAAAATATAGATAGAAGGGGCTGTAAGGGTCACAACGCGGATCCAGGTGCGTTTAAATATTATTTATTCATCGATTAACAAAAATCCACAAATCTGGATTTTTGTTAATCGATGAATAAATAATATTTAAACGCACCTGGATCCGCGTTGTGACCCTTACAGCCCCTTCTAAATATACTATTTTTTAGTCCCGGAACATAACTCCGGACCTACATATATGTATATATGTATATATACATATATATTCATTATTTAAAATTTCGAAAAATATAAATTTGACAGAAAATTGTTTCGGATAAAAATTGTGCGGTTTAAAAAGATCTATTTACTGATTTTATCAGTTTGGATTTAGATGGGGTCGTTAAGGACAAGGTCATTTCGAATTTTTGAAATGGACTCCTTATATTGTAGTATATCGTTTGAAAGGACATAAAATAAGAAACATTTTGGCGCAAACCAGAGGTCGCTACCAGTTTAGGAATTATATAAAATTAGGTTTTTCAAAGTTTGACTCTAAATAACTCTCGAATGGATCGACCTCTAGTTTGCGAGTTTGCGTCAAAATTTTTTTTATTTTATGCCCTTTCGAACAATATACTGCAATATAGAGGGTTTCACTACAAAATTTTTCGGGTTTCCATACTTTTTCCTCACCATGTATATGTATATATATGTGTATATATGAGGCATTCCATGCCAACTCAACCGATGATTGTCCTCGACCATTTTTGATTTGGCCAAAAGTTTTTTGTGTTTTCATACTAAATGAAAGTAGCTTCCATGATTTTTTTTAGATTTTTATCTCTACTCATATTTAAGTTATAGATTTTTAAAGAAAAACGCAGTTTAAAATTTGGAAAATTTTAAATGCCTTTAACTTTAAGAAGAAAAAAGATATTGTAAAAAATAAGGTGGTCTTTCTTTTCGTTTTTTATTGCACTAGCACGCAACGCGCGCTAACGCGCGCGCTTTCATATTCATTACTATTACTTGCTTTTTAATAAAAATAATATATATAAATAATATATAAATACATAATTTATCAATTATGTATTTATATACTATTTATATATATGCTCACTTCTAACCCCACATGTCACGTTATACAATCGTGAAAAACTTCACCATACCAATACCGACTCGAACCACAGCTAATCAGACACGCGGAAAAGCGGCAACAAAACATTGCGATCAAACGCAAACTTCTCGGTCAAAATGGATTTTTTTATAGAGGATTTGTACTTTTCGAAGAAAATATCTAAAAAATGTTTAATGGGCAATATAACTGTTTTTTTTTTAGGATTTAAGTAAAAAATGTTTGTTTTTCTCAGTGCGACAGTTTTGATTCTTTTCAAAAAAATTCACAAATTCTAGACTTAATTTCGAAATTTTTAAGACGTATAAGAAAATGAGATTCCAATAACTTTGATTTTTTAAAGGACTTTTTCTTCATTTTTTTTAAAACTAATTTTTTTAAAATAAGATAGACTCTACCGATGGCTATTAAAAAATTTGATAAATTTATAGACAACAATCCTAAAATTTTGATCTATACACTGAGGGAAAAATTTTGTTGAATCAACAAAACAAATTTGCTTGGCAACATACAATTAATCGGTTTTATTAAATCAACAAAACAATTTTGTTGATTTTTTAATTTATTGATCCAATTATTTATTTTATTGAATTAAGTACACGTCTATTATTTGAACAAAATAAAATAATTGAATTCTGAAAATGGTATTATACAAAATCATTTTTTTAAAGTTAATGATCAATTTTGTTAACTCAATAAAATAATTTTATTGAACCAAGAACATTAACGTTTTTAAAAATAGTAAATTTATTCAAAGAAATATTGAGTTAATGTTATATTATGTATAATCGATAGTATAAAATATTTAGTTAAAAAGAACAAATCAATATAGTCAACAAACAAAATAGTCAAAAAGAACAAAAAAAATATATATTTTGTACAAATATTTTGTTAAGCCAATCAAATCATCTGCTTGGCAACATACAATCTTCCGGTTTTATTAAATCAACAAAATTTTGTTTGAAAAAAATAATTATTTCTCTCAGTGTAGGTAAAGAGAAAATTCGAATATTTTTTATTTTTTAATTGAATTTGTACTTATTTTTATTATTGAATTACTTTTATTTAATGGAATATTATAAATTGGGGAACTTTAACGGATAGCATGTAACAATTAAATCATATAGTTAATGAAAAAAACACGTATATTATCTGTGAAAAAAGCAATCAGATTTATTTAAAAATAAAATGAATTAATTAAAATTAAAATTAAAAATAAACATAAAATAAATGTAAATATATGCCTATGGAGTCAGGGGCTCTCTCTTGTGTTGGATCTCATGCTTTCTCTCAGACAGAACACAAATTGTAAAATATAAAAACAGTATATCTAGAAATATAACTGTCTCTTCCGGGGTGCTGCAAGGTTCGTATCTTGGCCCCCTGCTATTTATTTTATTTATTAACGATATCGCTATGTATATTAAATATTGCCTCTTTTTACTATATGCTGACGACTTGAAAATGTATCGAAAAATAAGTAGACTTGCAGATGCATTATTGTTGCAACATGATCTGCACGAACTTGAGGTCTGGTGTAAGAGAAACTGCCTTCGTCTCAATGTTTCTAAATGTTTTGTTATACATTTTACCCACAAACATAACCCACTTCTTTATGACTAAATTCTTGATGGTTTACCACTCTCAATAAAGCATAACGCTCGGGATCTCGGAGTTTTGTTTTGCGCGGACTTATCATTTAACAATCACATTCAATTTATTGTTTCATCTGCATGTAAAACGCTTGGCTTCATTCTCCGCTGGGGAAAATATTTTGTAAATATCTCCACTTTAAAACTGTTATATTGCGCGTTCGTTCGCCCGAAATTGGAGTATTGCTCCACTGTATGGTCTCCCTATTATAAATGTCATATTGAAAAGATTGAACGCATACAGCATAAGTTCTTACGCACGGTAGCCTACCGCATGGGAAGTCCTATGGCTATTACCTGCCATGACTATTATCCCATATCAAGAAAACTAAATTTAATCACTCTAGAGAACAGGAGATTAATTTTTGACTTAACATTAATTTTTAAAATATTAAACAATTTTATTGATAGTCCTGACATATTAAAAAATATTTATTTAAATATTCCAGTCAGGAACCTAAGACAATCTCCCATCTTTTATGTTGAATATCACCGTACTTTATACGGCGTAAACTCTTGTCTGAATAGAATGATCATCTCAGCAAATAATTATGCTAACTTGGTTGATTTCTTCGGCGGCAATGTGTCTACATTTAAGCGGAAACTCTTTGTTTATTCTCTTAACATTACTTATTGTTTTCCGATTGTATTTTTTATCTATTTTATTTAATTTTTATAAACTACATTCTTCGTGTACACACTAAAGGGTTTTTTCCCGTAAATAAAGATTATTATTATTATTATATCAAAAAATTATGCCATATTATATAACAACGTTTATACTATTTATTTATTTTTATTTTTTTCTGTCTTGTATTTTTAAAAATTATTTTATGTGATTTGACATCATTGAGAGAATATTTTTACATTCATATTTCTATTGATATCAGGTATAGCGCAATGAATTTTTTGTGTGTCCGGTATAGGTTTAGCACTTGACTTGAAAAATGAAGAATTACTGAAGCACTGGAAACTTTATTTTTCAAATTTTTAGCACGGGAACCTCTATTTAAATTTTGAAAAATGTTTTATGAGTAGAATGTATTACTTTTTTAATACCAACACGGGAATTCTCTAACTCCTTAACGACAGTTTCGATATCATTGCGCAGGTATTATATATGGTAAAAAAGCTGTAGATATAATATATCTGTTTTTTCATTAACTATATAATTTAATTGTTACATGCTATCCGTTAAAGTTCCCCAATTTATAATATTCCATTAAAAAAAAGTAATTCAATAATAAAAATAAGTAAAAATGCAATTAAAAAATAGAAAATACTCGAATTTCCTCCTTACCTATAGATCAAAATTTCAGGATTGCTGTCTATAAATTTATCAAATTTTTTTAATAGCCATCGGTAGAGTCTATCTTATTTAAAAAAAATTATTTTCGAAAAAAATGAAGAAAAAGTCCCTTAAAAAATCGAAGTTATTGGTATCCCATTTTCTTATACGTCTTAAAAATTTCAAAATTAAGTCTAGAATTTGTGAGATTTTTTTGAAAAGAATCAAAACGGTCGCACTGAGAAAAAAAAATTTTTTACTTAAATCCTAAAAAAAAAACAGTTATATTGCCCATTAAACATTTTTTAGATATTTTCTTCGAAAAGTACAAATGCAATAAAAAACGAAAAGAAAGACCACCTTATTTTTTACAATATCTTTTTTCTTCTTAAAGTTACAGGCATTTAAAATTTTCCAAATTTTAAACTGCGTTTTTCTTTAAAAATAGATAACTTAAGTATGAGTAGAGATAAAAATCTAAAAAAAATCATGGAAGCTACTATTATTTAGTATAAAAACAAAAAATTTTCGGCCAAATCAAAAATGGTCGAGGACAATCATCGGTTGAGTTGGCATGGAATACCCCATATATATATATATATATATATATATATATACCTATATATATATATATATATATATATATATATATATATATATATATATATATATATATATATACCTATATATATATATATATATATATATATATATGTGACATTCCACGTCAAGTGGCCCCTTCCTCTGTTAAAAAATTGAAGCGACTTTAAATATTAAGTTTGGGCTTAAAATGTTCGTATAAGCAAGGGCTTTCGAAATTTGAGTGGCCTTTTTGAAAAACTCTATAACCCCTTGACTCCATAAGCAAAATAACCCAAAAACCTGATGAAGTGATCTTACAATATGATTTATACGACTTGTCTCATCTCAATAATCGCTTTAATTAAGCTATTTAGCCCTAAAACCTTCATAAACTATTAACTCCATGACCCCTTGATCTTATAACCCTCAAAACCCCATAACCTCATAACCATATAGCCCCATAAGCTTCTAAACCCCTATAATCGAAACCATCGCACTTTGATTATCTTTCTATACCTCCGTAATCCTGTAATCCCATAACCCCTTGACCCTAAAACACCAAAACCCCATAACACCATAATTCCATAACCCCATTCTAGAATATGCCCAATTACTAATTTGAATACGCATCATGTCTTACCTGCACAATGTTACGACTCATTCCAAAAACTGCATTACCATGTTCTCACGGACTTAACAATTGGCGACGAGGATTTTAAAAGCGAAATAAAACGTGCCACGTAACCTCAAACAAAACTGTGCAAAAAATAAATTTTGACTATATAGTGTCAGGTGCGCTAAGTTCATGTGATTAAGTTTCATTAAAATTGAACAAATAAAAAACTTTCCGCATAAGCTCAAACAGAAGTGCGCGATTAATAAATTTTGACTGTGTCGTGTCGGGTGCGCTAAGTGAAAATGCCTGACGAAAAAGAAAGTGATTTTATAAAGCAATCGTTTGCCCAACAGCAACAATTTAATAAACAGTTATTGGAGCAGCAACAGCAGTGGATGAACACTGTGCTTAGCAGCAGCGCAACCGCCAGTAACAGGGATTACAGGATTACGGAGGTATAGAAAGATAATCAAAGTGCGATGGTTTCGATTACAGGGGTTTAGAAGCTTATGGGGTTATATGGTTATGGGGTTATGGGGTTTTGAGGGTTATAAGATCAAGGGGTCATTGGGTTATTAGTTTATGAGGGTTTTAGGGCCAAACAGCTTAATTAAAGCGATTATTAAGATGAGACAAGTCGTATAAATCATATTGTAAGATCACTTCATCAGGTTTTTGGGTTATTTTGCTTATGGGGTTATGGGGTTATGGAGTTTTTCAAAAAAGCCACTCAAATTTCGAAAGCCCTTACTTATACAAACATTTTAAGCTCAAACTCAATATTTAAAGTCGCTTCAATTTTTGGACAGAGGGAGGGGCCACTTGACGTGGAATGTCACACACATATATATATATATATATATATAGATATATATATATATATAATAGTATTTTATATTATTACACACACACACACACACACATATTTTGTGTGTGTGTGTGTGTGTGTGTAATAATATAAAATACTATAATAATAAGAATTGCCTTCTCCTCTCGAATGCTCGCTTGGTTTGACGATCATTCGGCAGATATTGCCGAATCATTATCACAATCGATCATTCCTCTCACCTCTGACTATCGTATTGCGAAAAAGTCCAAACGCAGCTCGTCCAACGCAGGTCTTAATGAAATGCGTGTCGTGCGTAATATAATCTACTTTCGATATTTCTTGATAGGTACGTGTAAATGATTGTCCGTGATTGTCCGTAATTGTACGTAGAATAATCACACTTTGACATCTCTCCTCCGCGAATCTTTCCGTATGCTTATCTCACGCGAGAAAAAGGATGGGGGAAGAGAGGGAGGCAGGTGGAGGCCTCGATGTCTCCTAAAACCACTTTGTATTACTTTCTTCAAGTATGATGTGTGTGTGTGTGTGTGTGTGTGTGTGTGTGTGTGTATGTGTGTGTGTGTCGGGGAGTGCTTAACGTTAAGGACACTTAACTTTGTATAATCTCACGTCATTAGAATAATAATTATACACAAAGGTTTTTTTTGCTTTTTTTCTTTTTAGTTGTAGAATTGTAAGCGGGGACCCTGTAATCGACGTGAGTTCGACGCGCGAGTCCAATTTTCCGATCCACGGTCCCGCGGATCGCAAAGGGTGAAGAAATTAAACGACTAGTTGTCACGTCGTCGAATCGGGGAATGTCTAAGAAACATACTTTCTTTCATACATGGAGCGCTATGTAAACGATGGGCATCTTCGTAGGTTGGTATTCATACATCAGGTCTTATATATAAGATCATCTTTATCTTTAGATACTAGGGGATATCTCGTAGCTCAGTATGAGTGCGATAGATTAGTATTCCAAGAGTCATGAGTTCGATCCCGGATTATTCCGTATAATCCTCTTTTAAGAGAAGGTAACCCTGTTTAAGGGAAAAAGAAAGAAGAATTCTAAGAGTTCTAAGAACTCGAGATTACAAGAAGAATCCCCCGATTAAGGGGTAAATATTGATTAAAATTTGAGTGCATATTTGCATCTATCTTCAATGATTCTACATTGTCTTGTAAAATGGATTTTTGCAAGTTTTTCCCATATTTACCATTCTGAAACTAAATCTCTGTCCAATACGCTTTATGTCATGTTATTAGTACAATTAAACCAGATGTTATATGCAAGCTGTATGTTTGGCTGAGTCCTAGGTACTGCAGTTTGCTAATTGATAAGATCCTTTTTACTTAACAATATCTTTAGATACTCCGTACCCAATAAAATGAGTCGTACGCATATGAAGATAAACTTAAGACGATCTTAAATATAAGATCTGACTATGAATCGCGGTTTTATTCGCGTTTTATGTGACAATAATGCGATGCGGCGTGTAGTCGGGCGAAAATTCTTATCGCAGAACCGTGCGAGTCCTCCGACGAATCTGCCCCTGTATGTTCGGTTAGCCTCTAATCTGTTGGTCGGATTGATACCTCGGCTTCAGTTTCAAACTTTCAAGCGCGAATCTGACACATATGCATCTGTGATTCGCGATTGTTTTCCGTGGTCGAATTTTCTGCACTTTTTATTTCTTTTTCTTCGTTTTCCCAACATCTGAGGCCTGATACATCGTCTCGCAAGTCATCCAACGTTCCAAAAAGTGTAACGTAAATACGACTACGAAAGAAATAAAATTTTGTTAAAAATTCGGCGTAGGGCGCATTGGTGTGTGTGTGTGTGTGTGTGTGTGTGTGTGTGTGTGTGTGTGTGTGTGTGTGTGTGTGTGTGTATGTGTGTGTACTGCGTATATGCGAGGGTATGTAACCCAGGTAGCACATATTAGTTTCATATACGTTTTTTGAAAGTATACGTAGTTTCATAATCGTAAAGAACCATTAAGAAACATTTGGACAAAAATGTTTTTGAAACCATGATTTAAGAAACGTATTTTTTACGTTTCTACAGTTAACAAAAATACCTATTTGTTAAATTTTTCTTTTCAAAATTATAATTTGCTTTATCTATATATATAATAGCTTTAATAGTCTTTTTTGAAACATTTAAATTTATATTGCACTAATTATTGCACAAAATAAATCATTTTATCCATGCACATATATTCACTTATTTACTTAAATTAATTTTGTCCTACCGGTTTTAATCTATTTGTCATCGGATAAATCTGAGCTTAGAAAACTTCCAACAGTTGCAAAATAAACGTTCTACTGAACGTGACCATTGAAAGAACATTTATACGTGTGTTTCGTTTTGAAGAACTTCCTGAACTGGTGCACAATAGTAATGCAATTAAGTTAGAGTGAGACAAGTATATTTTGTTTCACTTTA